>JADRCD010200675.1:0-13371 GCA_019843815.1 Montemys delectorum | reverse complement strand
CTAATCTCTCTCGATAGTTGTTTCAATATCTTACAGGTTTAGAAGATCTCATGAATGGGCTGAGATTGGCTATCATGACTGTCAGTTCGACGCGAGTGGATCCATCCCTGGCTCAAGGATTTACTAAATTTACCTCCTGGATTTCTTCAGCCTTTTCTTTCCTTAAGGAATGGGTGGGAATTTGCCTGTTTAGTGTTGCCTTGTGTGCTGGCTTAGTGTTTCTTCTCTGGATGGTTTGCAAGCTCAGAGCCCAACAAAAACGTGACAAGGTAGTAATTGCCCAAGCACTTGCTGCGCTAGAGCAAGGAGCCTCTCCCGATATTTGGCTCAGCATGTTAAGAACAAAATAAACACTCAAAGGCTAATGGTCAGCGAGACTTAGCTCTTGCACCCCGTGGGGTCTTATCCCATTGCACACGGGAGAGTGAGTCAAACTGCCATATGTCCTCGAGGCCTGCTGCCTTTGGTCCCTACGACGGGATTAGGCTGATGCCATAAACCAGGAGCACACCAATGAGTAGTGATCCAAAGGATCCCACCGATCTCTTGGTGCTGGTAATGGACAGCACATCGGCTAGCCTAAGACAGGGCATTGGCCAGAGCCTATCATTTAAAACAAAAAGGGGGAGATGTAGAGAGCCGCACCTGAGCCGGCAGCCTCCATTACAAGATGGCGCCGGCATCCGATGTCTTCTCCCTGTAACAAGTAGTCCTGTGTGTGTCCGTGTGTTCCTGCCGGTGGGAAAATAGCTCGGACCACAGGTGAGTAGGCAGGATTTCCAGATTGGACAGAAGAAGAGAGGTAGCAGGAGAGAGTTAGGTCTTTTTTGAATGGGAATAGCATGAGTGCAAGATGTAGCTCCAAGTGTCTCCTGGTTTCAATGGCGCATCTGTCAGGATTTGCCACTGCTGGATTTAGATTTAATAAGGCTTACAAGATTAGGATTTCAGTTGCTGTGCCTAGCAATTGAGTTACCACCATCATTTTGGAACTAAGTTTGTGTCGTTTTCCTCATTTTCCTTAACTTGGTGGCTCATCCAGGTTCAAGAGAGAAAGGTACGGTGGCAAAGCATGGGTTTGCCTAAGGTGCACCAGAAAGGCTGTGGGGGATTTGAAGCATGGGCCTGGCGTGATAGCAGCCCAATAGTGGGAACATAGTGAGCTGGGTGAAGAGATTGTGGAGTTAGGAGTCAGAGTCTCCAAGAGATTAAAAACAGGTCAGCCATTGCCCACCAGTGCATGGCCGGTCAGGCCGCTGGGGCAGAAGCAGGAATGCTGGAACGTGCTGGTTCGTTTTTTTTAATATTTCCCGAGCCAGGCATGGTGTCGCACACATTCAATCCCAGCACTTGGGAAGCAGAGGCAGGCAGATTGCTGAGTTTGAGGCCAGCCTGGTCTATCAAGTGAGTTCCAGGACAGCAAGGGCTATACAGAGAAACCTTGTCTCAAAAAACAAAAACAAACAAACAAACAAAAAATTCATGCAACATTAAACATATCTATCTCATCAATGATTTCTTTTTGTTGTTGTTGTTTTTTTTTTTTTTTTTTTTTTTTAAGACAGGGTCTCACTATGTAACCCCGACTAGCCTGGAACTCACTATGTACATTAGGTTGCCCTCAAATTCACAGAGACTCATGCTTCTACCTCTAAAATGCTTGGATTAAAGGCATGCACTACCACACCTGACATCATTTCTTTATGGCACATATATTAAAAATCCTTTATTCAAGCATTGTGAAACACTCAGTACATTATCATGGCTTGCAGTCACATTATTGCACAACAGCACTTCTGACCCTCCTCTTCCTTGTTAACTATTTTTTGATGCCATTGTCAACTTTCTTCCTACCCTCCCTAAACTCTAGCAAATGCCATTCTGTTCTTGACTTGTATATCCAGTGTACAGCTGTGCAAACCAGTGGGCTCCTTTCTCCTCCCTAATAGTCTTTCATGTTACACACATACAATGGGGGTGTATCTATGTGTATCTACTCTGCATGTTATGAGATCAACACTCCTCTTATGTGAGTAGGACTATGTAGTCATTTGTCTTTTTATGCCTGATTTATTATATTTAGCATAGTGACTTTAAGTCACCTATTTCTAAATCTTTTAAACATAAGTGGAAAACTTTACTTCTATTCAAATTGTTATGTAAGAAATAGCCTTTTTCCTCCTACAGGACATAACACATGCATCAATGGCTTTTTAGACACCAAAACCTCGAGCTGTAAGTGATCCTGATCAAAAGAAAACAAGCAAGTAAGTGTTGCATGGCCAGCTTCTTGCTATGGGAGAATGCCCAGAATAAGATGTGGGGAGAGGAAGCAAGGTAGAGCTGGGGTGCTGATGGGGCTGTGAGAATGAGAAGGGGACACTGGTGCTCAGGGGAAAAAGTTTGCAGAGAGAGCTTCAGACCTTGCAGAGTCTCCACTAGAATTCAGCTGAAAGGACTTGTCAACCTACTAGGTCATTGGTCCTTCAGTGAGCTAGTCTCATATTTGCCCAGACTAAGTCACATATCATCTTTGAAAGTTCCCTTGTGGTCCATCCTCACAAGGGAGAAGTAAAATTTAGCATGAGTTTGAGTAGTCATTCAAACTACAGCAGTAAGTAAGAATTTGAAGGAAAAAGATATACTCCCATAATCCAAGAGTGAGCACCCCCAAGCAGGCCAGCTTGGGAAGAACCAGAGGCAGCTCTCAAGAGAACCTGTGATACTTGGTGTTCTCCTTTTCCCTGGCTTCAGTCAGCATTGTACCCACAAATCTCTGTGCCTTTTTTCCAGACTCTAATCTAAATGATTCTGTCCCTACCCCACTCTTTGGGAGGCTTGTGTAATGATTTATTGATTCAATATAAATGATGAACTTAAATGCAACTCAAGAAGAATAGGGCCCGACAGCTCATGGTACTAAGCTTCCCCAGAATGTCTGCAGTTCTCTCAAGGCAGGAAGAATCCATCATAACCAAATACAAAAGGGTGGTGGGTGGTCAGTCAACAGATAGTGAAGTGTTTCACAGGATACTTTTAGAGCCAGACCCAGGAGCCCAGCTTCCCTGTGTCTTACCAATTTACTATACTGAGCAAAGATGAAGAGAGAGGGCAACAGTGGGAATTAATGGGAACCAGACAATCTCTCTGAGCCCAACAGTGAAGGTCCAGCAGCCTTCCATCTGCACCCTGTGGAATAACCGATGCACCATCTCCATCTTCCTCACCAGACAGCAGGGGACCCAATTGTCCACCCCTGTGCTTTAAATGAGTGACTGGAAAGGCCAATCTTGATTGCAGGAGCCTGCTTAGATAGTCAATAGCCAGACATATGCACAAGCCACGATGTTATGTACCAGTTAGCTCTACAGACATCAGAATGGGAACTATTTTAGGGATGAGATGTCCCTTTTTAATTGGGAAGAAAATGAGTTTAATGAGACTTCTCCTAAAGAAACTTAAGGTACTGTAGAGATTTCCCTGGAGACCACAGGTTATCCTCATGAACTCATCTAGACTGGAGTAAGCCACCCAGAATGGCCAGTGTCCTCCCTGCCAAGGAGCCTCCGTTCAGACCAGGAGATACTCCTGCCCTTGATGTTCAAATCTTGCCTTCAGTTTAAATAACATAAAACTATCCTGTGCCTTTTATTGTCAATCAGTGTTCTCAGATAATTAAGATGCTGTTAATTCTTGGCAAAAAGTGTAATTAAGAAGCTTAATTATGTCTGTGTGGAGTGGGGGGACTCAGCAGGGCACAAGGCAGCGGCTCTCAGACTTTAATTACATTAGGAGTCACCCAGGGGGAGCTTGTTAAAAATGCAAATTCCCTGGCTCATTGCCAGAGCATTCTGATTCAGCCAGTATGGGTGGGATTCAAGAATGTGCATATTTATTGTCTATGTAAGTACACAGGTAGCTTTGGGATCTACACATACAGTAACACATGCTAGGGATTTAGCTAGCAGCCCTTGGTTAGTGTGACTTAAGGCATCCAATGACAGGAAGGGGAGATTTTCTGCACCATAGATCCAATGAGGTCTTGGCCTTCGAAATGCAGTGTGCATTCTAATGTGTTCCTGGAGCCTCCTCTCAAAAGCTGTGCTTTCCTGGGCTCCTACCAGGGACCAGCACAAGTGCTAATTATGCCTTAACCCTTTAGCATGTCTACATGCTAAAGTGTTATTACACAGAAAAGGACACTGAGCTTAGGGAGGGTAAATGTTTCTTGTGTTTCCACAGATTTTTTCATTGATTTAAATGAAATATGACTTCACTTACTGAAGTCTCTACTAAAGGAAGTGCATTTGTATATAATATGACAATATAATTGATGAATACATATTCATTGTCATTATTTTGCTTTATTAGCATATAATAGTTGTACCAAAAATTGGTGACACTGTAACATCTTCATACATTTTTAAACATGTATATAATATGCTTTGATCATGTTCACAACCTCATTGCCTTCTCTTAACTCTTCAGCTCCTCATCTTGCTCATCTTTTTTTTGTCTCAAGTAATCCTAATTTCATTTCCCCCTTTTGTCTTCTATACGATTTTTCCATTTTTAAGGAAAGAAGTATCAGTTGTGGTCCTCCAAGGAAAGCCAATAGGATATAGGATATGTTTGCACTTTACATACACATGGGTGTGCGTGTGTGTGTCCGTGTGTCTGTCTGTGTATTATATGTGGCAAATATAATGAAATATACTATAAGGAATTTATCATACCCTCAGGGAGGCTGAGAATCACAGATCCAGAAGAATCAATGGTATAAATACCATTTGATTTTGAGTCTGTAGGCAGGACATCAGAAAGCTGACGTCTAGGTTAAAGATGGGCAACACTGCAAACAATAAGAACAGCAACAAAACAAAAACTTTGAGGACAAAGAAGAAACTACCAGTGTCCCACTGTAAATGATCCAGTTGTCAATGCCCTGCCCCAACCTCCCACGACTGAAACCTTCAAGTGCCCTAGCTGATGAGTCAGGAAACCACATCCCTCAACAGATAAAGCCTCAGCCCTGATATTGTGGTTATTTATAAGTCTCTCTGTCAATTGGGGCTTGACTATTAGAAAGGGGAAAGGAAAACTTGTTCTAGAAAGGCCTAAAGAGTAAATATTTCCAGTATGTCAAATCTGCAGCCACAGGCTATATGTGACCCAGGATAACTCAGAATGCAGTCCAGCAGACTTGTAGATAACAGTGTCATGTGACAGTATGAAAAGATCCAGGTTAAAGGCTGAAGAACCTTGTGTCTGACTACTATGGGTAATGAACAGAACAGACACACTTGCTTAGGGAAAATAAGTGTGCACATTTCAATAGCTTCCTCTCCAGTGTTTCTATTTGGAAGCCTGGACTTCACATTTGGATAGGACTGTCACATTAAGGATCTTCTTTGCAGTTAGTGTCTCACCTGTCATTCCTCCTAAGAACTCCCAAAATACACTCCATTGGCAGGCTCCAGCTGGCCTAGATGTCTCTCTATGTGGTCAAGTCGACAAGACCAATTGTCACACCTCACACCATTTTTGTGGGAACCTGAAGGGTAGTCTACTTGTTTTCTGACCTGCTATAACAAATTTCATCTAGTGAAGTAATTTTAAGTGGCTAAACACATTCTCTCATAATATGGAGGCCAGAGAGAAAAGCCAGGGTATTGGCTAGAATCCACTCCCTCTGAAGGTGATGAAACGCCTCTTACCTCTTCTGGCTTCTGGTGGTAACAGCTCTTCCATGGTGAAGGACTCTAAAACTGCCTTCTAAGAAGCTACTTACTGAATTTAGGAACATCCTTAAATTCAGAATGATCAAATCTTGAGACCTTTTGACTGATATTTGCAAAAGCCCTCTTTACAAGCAAAATCACAATCATGGGTTCTAGGATTTAGGACTGACATGTATATTTTAGGGGGTACCAACCACATAACTAAAGGCAGTTATTGTAGTCCTTTCCCACAATTACATGTTAGTTAAGTGGGGGGTGTAGATCATTTGTCTACTCAGACTTGATGGGTTTTCAGTTTTGGAGGATAGCGCTTAAAGAACTGTATTCAGGGAACCAAACTTCAACTTGACTGAGATGAGATCTGGTCCTCAACCTTAACCTTATGACATTGGAATGACATGAGACTTTGAGGGGCTTCTCTGAAGTGTGGTCATTTTTTAAAAATATGGAATAAATAGCAATAATTGTAGTAAAAAGGCATTAAAAGTCAAGAGGTACATTCTGGCAGTTTGCAAATGTTATCTCTAAGGCTTTGTCCCCTCTATCTGGAAAGGGAAGATTGACTTCTCTCCAAAGAGATGGGTGAGGACAAAGTAGAGAGTATATCTTAGCATCCCAAGTCTTCATGCTCAACCTGGCCTTGCTACATTAACCTTTAATACATGACATTAAAACTTGTCATTGGAATCGTAGCCACTGGATCCCTGAGGTGGGCTAGCTGAGGGGAGTGTGCATGGCCACGGTTGTGGTGATGATTACTATCACCTCCCCCGCCCCCAACCCCAGTCAGACTGCAAGTACTTGCTGGGATGTACAGATGAGTGTATGACAACAACCGCAAGGCTTTTCAGCTCTCGAATCTCTTACATGTCTCTTCAATCCACTCCAAATAAACACATATTCTAGCTACAATACAGTGTTTGTTGTGAAAACAGAGTTTCAAACTAATCCTTTAGCACTTCCTTTAAGGGAAAAGGATACCACATTCCTCTCAAAGAAAGGCTCAGGAGCTATTTGGGGTGTCTGTGGCCCCATGAAGTAGAAATTCTAAAGGTCAAAGGGTTGACATGTTAGTGTCCTAGTGATATGGTAACAAATGCCCCAAACTGGCCACCTGAAACAGCAGTTCTCATCATACTGGAGGATGCAAGTCCCAGTTCAAGAAGTGTTGGCCTCTGAGATTTCTCCCTTTGGCTTCTAAAATAGTGAAAAGTTTCTTTGTTGTTGTTGTTGTTGCTGTTGTTGTTCTCTTTTGCTTTGTTTGGTTTTTTCTTTGTTGTGTTTTGTGTTTTGTTTTCTGGCCCTTCACACAGCAATATTTCTGCTTTGTCCTTTCGTCTTAAAGAAACAAGTCATACTGCATTGCTTCCACATAAAGGGTGGCTTCTTACCTTAATCATTCTTATAAAGACACTGCCTCTAAATCTAGCCTCATCTTAATGCACTTAAGGTTAGAATTTTGGCATAAGTTTTTTTGGAGCACATAGTAAGTCTACAATAGCAGCTGCTCCTACTATGCTGTGAGACAGAGAGTGATGACCACCACAAAAATATGGCTTTCGGTCCAACACTGCCAATGACCAGAGAAATCCCCTTGTCAAAGATACTTCACCTTTTTAAATTCTTAGCTTCTAGTTGTTGAAACATAGGGACAACAATCATATATCCCTCACAGGGTTGCTTCAAGCATTAAATGAAAATTAATTGGCACTCTGTATGCATGGATTCTCTGTCCCCAGCTAACTGCAGATTGATATTTTTAAAACTTGTATATGTGATTAACGTACCTTTATCCCTTGGCACTGGCCCCTAAACAGTATACTGTAACAACAATTTACACAGTGTCTTAGGTAATATAAGTAATCCAGAGATTGATTTGAAGTTAGGGAAGCATGTACACATGTCATATATGATGCCATTCGATACAGGAGATTTGAGCCTCACTCTACTATGGTATGAGAGAAGAGCTCAGTCAGATCGCAATGAATAACAAGGGCCAACTGAATATACATAAAAATACCACAGTACCCAGCTAGTTCTGGTACCAGAAATAAGCGTACTAAATGCAAGTTCATTGGGACTGGCCTTCCAGGCATCACTGAGGCTCTGGTGGAGGCTAGCAGAAGAAGAACCAAAGTTCTGTTTCTCCACCTCATCTGTTGTTACTGAGGACCAAACCCCTCCATAGCCACACACACCGGCTGGGCCTCCAGTGGTCCTGCTTCCTTTGCTCCTGCTACATTTACTGCTCTCTACACAGCATCTCTATGTTAGCAGCCCCTGTTTGAAATCCCCTCAGAGCTTTCTGCTTATGCTAATGAATGAATTAGAAGTGCTTCATCCTGGCACGAAAGCCCTCACTTCATGGCTCTCTTGGAGCATGTTTGCCTCAGGCCACATCCAACACCTTGGTCTTGCAGCCTCAGAACCTGGGCACACACTGTTCACCTCCCCCTGAACACTCTTCCTGTTGAGAGGCTAAAAGTCTTCACTCAGCCCGGAGGTGATGACTAAATGACTTTGCCAAAGAAATCACCACTCTCTTGCCTTTCATGGCCTGGAGTGAGGTAAATGCCCCAATATACTTCCGCCTAACCCTGGGTGCTCACACTGTCCATCAGCACTCTGTATGTGGTATGTTCCTTTGTGGACCCCAAATAGGCGTGTTCTATGAGGAGAAAGATGAAGAGATGGATGGAGGAACAAAGCCTCTTAGCTGTGTTCTATTAGGAAAGTCTGCTTCATCTAGTCAACGCAAGGTCTTCTGTGGGTTTGATGTATACTTTCACCCCAGTGTGTTTTCTGAACAGACAAAAGACCTTGCCACTAAAACCCTTACACCAGGGTGGAACCAGACCTGTTTGATAGGAACTGATTCATAAATGTGTGCAAAGCAAACTTCATTCTGCTGTAGAGATAGCTGCACATGAGCATAGCTGAGGGATCTGCCAGTACTTGGTTTTTGTTCTTTAGGATTTTTTTTTGTTTTGGGGAGGAGGGCGGTTATTGTGGTTGTCTGTCTGTCTGTTTTGTGGGGGGTGAGATTATAATATAATTACCACATAAAGGAAGCTTTCATTTCTTTCCTAGAAGCCTTCCCATGTACCCCTCCCTGCTCTCCTAGGAATTCATGCCCTCTTTTTTCACTAATGGTAATTGCACACATATACATATGTATATATATTCCAAAATATAACTTGCTAAGTCCATATAATGTTATTTCTATGTATGTGTTCAGGTTGACCAAAAGGAGTACCTTTGATAATATATTCAGGATTGGGTCTCATTATCTTGCATAATAAACACAGGTAGTGAAACAAAGGAAATCAAGCAAGACTTTTCTTTTGGCCAAGGTTTAGACCTCAACTGGAGAGATAATTCAGTGATTAAGAGACCAGCTGCTCTTACAGAGGCCCCAGGTTTAGTTCCAAGCATCCACATAGTGGCTTTCAACTATCTGTAACTCTAGCTCCAGGGAGTCCCACACTTTCTGGCCTCCTCAAGCACCCACACTTAAATGCACACGTGTGCACACACACACACATGTATGCATACACACATGTACACACACATATAGAGCAAGAGAGAGATCATTAAAAATAAAATTAATCTGAAAATTTTAGACTCATCCTCACATCATCTTATATGTGATGAATACAATTGTTAGAGACAAGATCAGTAATTTCTAGATAATCCCAGACAAGTCTCCAGATGCTGCAGAACATTTGTGCATTGGGTCATTTCTGCATAGCAAAGGCCATATGAAACTCTGTGTCTTGATTGTGCTATCATGCCTCATCCATGACCCAGATAAGATTATATCACAACGCTTCCTCTACCACTGTCCAGCTTGTGTTCCTCAGTTTCTTCAAAGTTGATATCACACTAGAATAGTTCTGGAAGAACAGTCATATCATACATGAATCCTAGTGACTTTCCTGTCACTCTTCAACTTAAATCTTTCCCTCTCTGGTTAGGAGTGAAAGGCATAGAGTGGGATTTTGAAAACCCATGCTGAACTCTTGTGGGCTATGGTCATGGCAGATGCAAAGCAACACTGAAACTGGATCCAGATGCTACAAGGATGAAGGGCAGGTGAGCACAGTGGGTTGACAGGAGTCATAGTCTCACTGTGGAAGAAGAACATACAGATATAAGATGTGAGAGACAGGAAAGGCCCCCAAGGCAATCAATTATAATTATAGGCCCTTTATCTACCAAAAGGTTGACAAGAGTCCAGCATTATTAGAACCAAAACTCAGCTTCTAAGGTGAGACCAAGGCTACTTTGGAGAAATAGTCAATTCCAGAACAGTTGGTTATGATAGAAAGTTTCCCCATCCAAAGTTGAGGTGAGTTCCAGATGTGAATGTCAACTGGAAAGGGCTCATGCAGGCCAAATGCACTCATTGATTTGAGCATCCAAATATGTATAGTAATGCAATAAAAACATCAGGGAAATGGAAATATGAAGAAATTCACCCTAATGATAAATCTATAGGCTAATCAATTACTTCATTATTGAAGGAGCAGCTAAGACTTTTAATGCTGAAAGCCTAAGATGAGTATGGAGAGACACACAATTTGACTCTTATCAAAGGAAACAAACCAAAAATGAGAACTATTCTATTGGAAGGGATAGAAGAGGGCTGGTGAGATGACTCAGTAGGTAAACACACTTTCTACCAAGCATGATGAGGACCCACATGCTTGACAGAGAGGCCATCTTCAGGTATAGATTGTCCTCTGACCTCTCTGGATACTCTGTGGTCACACACACCAACACACACAGAGACACACACAACACATAGGGCAGGGACGAGAGGGAGACAGGGAGGTGCCATTTTAACAAAATAATGGCTAAAGAAGAGGTTCAGGAAACTTTTCTTCATCTATGTCATCTGGACAAAAGGGGAGGAGAGACTCGAAATGAATTTGGCTTAGTAGGGCTAGAGAAACAGGCCCACAAGTGCAGTGCTTGTTCCAAGCCTGCTGAGGGAAAATACTCAGACATTACTGAGTTAAACATTCACACACACACACACACACACACACACACACACACACACACACACAAATGGCATACAGGTGGGAGGCAAATACTGCCTGAACTAAAGTGTCTGCCGCTGATGCTCTGCTCTGAACTGTGATCAGATGAGGGAGTTTCCCCAGAGTTCTCAGAGATTCACATACCTCCAGGATCCGGGGTTGAGATGCATGTAATTGCTTCCTCTCCACTTCAGCAGCTGCACAGTTTTAGTTTCCCTTTTCCTTTTCTTTATCCTCTGGAAGTGGGGAATTGAAAACTCAGGGCCTTATACGTGCCAGACAACTGATTTACCACTAAGTTAGACCGCCACTCCAACTTCATAATTTTCTGTTAGAAATGAGTTTAGAAAAGAGAAGGAAAAAAAAGGAAAGAAGGAAGAAGAAATAAAGGAAGGAAGTTAAGAAGAAAGGAAGGAAGGGATGAATGAATGAATACAGAAAGAGTAAACAAACAATGAAAATGGACTGAGGTGATATTAGGCAAATTTTCATTTAATTATCTGAATTATTTTATACTATTGGCATCATGTATATTATATTTATTTAAAATGCAATGGTTATTATCCAGGCAGACATTCTACCATTTTTGTATGCTTTATAAACTTCCCCCATCCCTTCTCCCTAAACTCTTTCTCCAACTACCGAATTACAGCTTCTGAGTTACACGTGTGATACACAGCACCACAATTATCATAGCAAAGGTTTAAAACAAAAAAGGCAGGGCGGTAAAACCCTACTACTTACATGAGTTGCATCCCGTCTCCATCCGTTTGGGCTGTGTGGACAGATTCTAATCCTAGCTGACCTCTGCAGCCTCTTACTCAAGGTCACCACAACTGAACCGTGTTTAAGAAGAGAAACTGAATAAGTTTCATTGACATTCAGATGATATCTGAAGGAAGCTCAGTGTTACTCCACCCACATGTCTACACTTCCATGGCACGTTATGAAACAAAGATATTTAATCTTAATGCTTTCATCTCCAAGGAGGAACTCCTACCTGCATTATGTGTCCCTGGAGTACTGAGGAGCTTGCTCAGATTTTTAAAGTCATAGGGACGACTGCCAGTCTCCTTGACTTCAATACTACCTGTGCTTTTCCATCAATCCGGTCTCCTTTTTTGAACATAATCCAAAACCTTAAAATCTCTCTCTCTCTCTCTCTCTCTCTCTCTCTCTCTCTCTCTCTCTCTCTTTCCCCATGCTCTGTGACAACATTCCACAATTAGGAGATTCTTGGCTTATTCTAGAGTGAGTGGAACTTCACAACCCTTGCATAAGAAACATTCATTATATAAAACATCATGTAATCCTTATGATAAGAGGTCAATATACAGATATTCACAAAAGTATCACTATGTGAGGTCTGAGGGGAAAATGGTATTTTTATTATCTGCATTAATTGCTGTTCGCTACATAAAGAAACTCTGGTGAGGGCTGAGAACTGCACTACTCTATGGACATAGAGATAGAAATTGAGCGGACAGATTGATAGATATTATGTCCAGTTCGCACAATACTAGTAGTAGGTTTATCACCAGAGTCAATGATTTCCCAAAGTGGGTTCTTGGCCAGATGTGCAGTACTGTTCATGTGTGTCCTCCTGTGGAATAGGCCTTAAATCTGATCATTAAATATTTGATTACTTCCATAACACTTGGGCTACTTTGTGTGTTAGTTCATTATCCAGTTTAGTATTAAGATTTTACTGACTTCATAAAAGGAATTGTGAAGTTTTTCTTTCCTGCTTAGTAGAATAATTTGATTAGTATAGAATTAGTTCTTCTCTGAAGATCTGGTAAGATTCTACACTGAATTCTTCTGGTCCTGGACTTTCGGCTAACTTGTTGATTGTTATCTGTTTAAATTATTTACTTCATCATTGTTTAGCTTTGGTAGGTATATGTAACTAGAACCTAAAAGAAATGTAACTAGAATCTAAATATGTAACTAGAATCTAAAAGAAATGGACCTCATCCATTTCTTTTAGATTTTTGAGATCCATGGTCTATACAATTTTAAAGTATCTCCTCATCATTTTCTGAAATTTTCCGTTTATTTCTTCTCTGATCCTTCTGCCATTCAGTCCTGTATTCTTCAGTCTCCATGAGTTTGTTTCTCTTGCTGTTAGTTTCCAGTTTTATTTCACTGTGATAAAACAGAATCCACAATGTTATTTCTTTTTTTCCTGTTTTTGTTGAAAATAGAGTTTTTTCTCATGTAATAAGTCCTGATAACTGTTTCCCCTTTCTCTACCCCTCCCAGTTCCTCCCCACATCCTCTCCCATCCTATTTACTACTAAAAAACAAACAGGCTACTAAGGGATAATAATAAAATAAGACACACTAGATAAAACAAAAATTAATACATCAGTGTTGGACATGACAAACCAACAGAAGGAAAAGAGCCCAAAAGAAGGTCCAAGAAGTAGACACACTATTGTTGGTACACTCAGGAATTCCATTAAAACATTAAACTGGAAGCCACTACACACACACACACACACACACACACACGCAGAGAGAGAGAGACACGTGTGTGTGTGTGTGTGTGTGTGTGTGTGTGTGTGTGTGTGTGTGTG
>JADRCD010200674.1:23375-38092 GCA_019843815.1 Montemys delectorum | reverse complement strand
TGTGTGTGTGTGTGTGTGTGTGTGTAGCCAGCAAGTCCCAGGAAGTTCCTGTCTCCAAGTCCCCAGCACTGAAATTACACAAACACCACAATACCCAGATTTTTTTATGTGATTTCTGGGGATTAAACTCAGGTCCTCATGCTTGTGTGGCAAACATTTACCCACAGAGCCATCTCCCCAGCTTCAATTCATCCCCCTTTAATTCTGCCTACTACAATGCTACAGAATATGAACTGGATCTTCTGAAGTTTTGGTCCAGTTGATGGGACTGGTTTTACCCTGGTTCCAATACAGTAGCATTCATTTACATCTGGAGTCTAGTCACAGCTACTTAGGTAATCTCTATGATGAGCTTCATCCTTCCTAGTCTTTGTGCCTTCTGAGCCCTCCCTAGACTTCCCACAATGTTCCTTTGGCAGTATTCTAGGATTTTTCTAGCCAGCTCCCTCAAACTTTTCTAACTTGTCTCTGACCCAGTTCCAACCAGCACATTGTCTTTACCAGAAACATGACTCTTGACAGTCAAGTTTGCTATCATGGTAATAAATTATACCTGGGTACACGATATTTTAATGAGATTTATTTAGATCCTAGTTTTTTGAAAGAACACCCAAATGTCATGGCGCTGGCACTGGTTAGGGCTCCTCTCAGTATGTCACACCACATCAGAAAGCGTTACAATGAGACGTACAAGAAACATTCATACATATAGGATGGCAAGAAACCAGAGGTGGGGGCAAGAAACCAGAGGTGGGGGAACAGCCTATCTCCTTTTTAATATCTGTCTTATAAAAACTGACAAAGGGTCTCCCAAAATTCTATCAGCTCCTTCTAAAGGCAGCATCCTTCATGGCCCGATCACTTCCTACAATGCCCCACCTCTAGAAGATTCCACATCAACATCCAGATCTGCCACATCCAGAACAAAGTTCTCAAGTCCCGAACACAAAGAAGACAAAGTCAAGTCATATTCAAACCCTGGCACCTAGACTATGAGCTCTAGAGTAACTCAACCAATAAAGCAGTCGGCAGGAAATCTAGTTCCTGTTTGCAGGTAGATCCCTTCATAGCCTACATCTCTCTGTATTTTCCAGAGAGATTTCAGCTCCTCTCATCTCTGTTAACCCAGCATTCAAGGTCAGACATATAATTATTTCCCCCTCAAAAAATCCAAGAGCTGTTAATAACCTAGACAGTGATAATCACTACCAAGGAACAAAATAGAGTCTGACTTAAATGGGTTCTCATTAAAATTTGAATAGTATCTTCTTTTCAAAAAAGTGAAATTGAAAGTTGGTTTTGTCTTTTATATACACAAGAGTTTTACAAGAGGCATGTTCTATAGTGTCCTCTGAAAATGCTCCCTCCCCAGAGAAGCCTTCCAGGACCAATTGTTGTTGTCATAGCTAACATTAACTTTCAACATACCAGACCCTAGAATTATCTGGAAAAAAAGTCTTATTCTAGTTTGCTCTTCTGTTGCTGTGATGAACACCAAGACCAAAATAAACCTGAGGAAAAAAGAGTTTATTTTAACTTGTACTTCCAGGTCATAAGTCAAGCAGAAACTCATAGCAGAAGCAGAGACAGGAAGCACGGAAGGAGGCTGCTTACTGGTTTGCTGTCTGCCTCATGTTCAGCTAGCTTCCTCATACAACCTAAGTCTACCTGCCCAGAGATGGTGCCATCTATAGTGGAATGGGCCCTTCTATAATAATCATCAATTAAGACAATCTCTCACACATGGCCACAGATCAATCTGATTGAGCCAGTTCTTCTTTTGAGGTTCCCTCTTCCTACATGATTCTAAATGATATCAACCTGATAATAAAACTAACTAGCAAGTCTCACTTGAGTAAGTGTCTTTAATCTGGTTAGTTTATAGACATGTCTATGGGGGATTATCTGACATGGGGGGGGGGGGGCATTTCCAAAAGACACCATGGAACGAGCCTCTTGTAAAACTCTTCTGTGTATGAAAGACAAAAACAACCTCCAATGTCACTTTTTTAGGAGAAAATTTCTATTCAATTTTAATGAGAATTAACTTGAGTCAGGATCTCTTTTGTTCTTGGGCAGGTGGTCCTAGATTGTGTTATAAAGCTAGCTAAGAATGAACCTGTGAACCCCAGAGAGCCAGCAATCCATTCCTGTGCCATTCCTGCCTCAAGTTCATGCCCTGACATCCCTCAGTAATGGACTGTGACCTGGAAGTCTAAGCCAAATAAACTGTTTCTTGTGTGAGTAGCTTTTGATCAATGTTTTATCATATTAACTAACAAAATGAACCCCAAACCCCACCCCTCCTACTGCAGCTGTCCTACAGTTTGAATGATATCATTTTATAATTAACAAATTCTAAAATTTACTGCTTGCTGGAATAATCTCACTCATTTGCTAATGTTTTCTCTAAGCTTCCTAAGATTGGAAGACACAATGTGTTGCTTATTCTGGTATTTTCCATGTCTGGCGCAGCACCTGAACAAAACAAATAACATATATATTATGTTCCCTCCCCTCCCTCCCAACTTCCATCCCTCTCTCTGTCTCTTCCTCTCTCATTTCAGGATGTAAGACTAAGAGTGACAGCATTACTGAACGATCCATTCTTTCTTTCAATGAAAAGTTATTGACTGTTTGCTATGTGTCAGCTACCATGCTAAATGCTAGCAATAAAATTGTAAAGAAGTCAGACAAGGCCTCTACCACGTGTCAATTCCATTATAAAAGTAAGCATAGCTGGTATACACTGACAGTCCAGACAATGTAACTTTGTCAGAAATGGTCATGGTATGGAGGAAGCCATTGAGGGTGTTTTGAGCTACTAGGGACAGGGAGAACAGAGCAATTCCTTCAACTCAGGTGGTCAAGAAGGCCTTGCCTATAAAGGGAGCCTGGCCTGTAATGACAGGTAAAGGAATTCTAGGCAGAGGAGACAGAAGATGCACATTCCCAAAGGTAGGGAAGATCTCAGTACTTCTAGGGAATTAAATATTCCCTAGAATATTTGGTGGTCTAGGGGTATGAAGCGGCCAGTGGAGAAGTGCTTTTAGTAAATGGCAAATGGGAGGCACCAAAAGAATTTAACTGAAAGACATGATCTGATTTATGTGTTAGTGAGCAGGGTCTACTGGAGAAAGCAGGGCTGACCAGAGTGAGCAGAGGTCTTAAAAGTGTCAATTCCCTACAACTAGATGTAGGTTCACAACTGTCTTTATAGCTACAGTGTGTACTCATATGCATAAAGTAAATAAATAAATATTTAAAAAAAAAAAAGAACATTACTCTGGAATCTAGGGAGATCTTGATATGCAAAATCACCTGATGCACAAGCACACAGACTTAAGTTCAATTCCTCAACACCCACGTTAAAAGCCAGGTATGACCACATTCACCTACAATCCCAGCACTTCAGGAGGTAGAGAGACAGGAGAATATCTAGGACTTGCTGGCTATCAGTCTAGTTCCAAGTTCAATGAGAGACCCTGTCTCAATGAAATAAGGTAAAGACTGGTAGGAAAAGATAGTCAGCATCCTCTTCTGGCTTCTAAACACATACCGGCATACCCCATGTACTTGTGCGTGTGTGCACACACACACACTCGCAGACACACACACACACACACACACACACACATCCACAAAAAGAAAGAAAAGTACTCTGGCTGTTATTGAGAGATAAAGAGATTGAAAAAGTAGGAAGGGGTCCTTCCAGAGTTCAGGTGTCACCTGGCTTCTAAATCCCCCTTGGTGCTTTTAATGGGCAGCAGGTTTGACTCTCATGGACTCTTGATTGGGTATGGCTTTGTGGAACCTCCTTTACAGTTTTCAGCTTATGATTGGTTTTGACAAAGAGATATGCATCAGCAAATTCTAGCAGTTGTTACTTAGCTGAAGGCCCCAGAGCATCAGCCAAAGCTATCTGTGCCTTCTTTATCTTTCTATGAAGCCAAGCATCAAGACAGGCTGAAAAAAAAAAAAAACAACTCAGAGAATAATATAATACTCCCAAGATCATGTATCTAATCAAACAGATTAACTTCATGTCCAGGTCTAAAGGTTCCAAATCCCATGTTCTCTTCTAACACTGTCCTTTAGGGAAGTTCAATACCAGTTCTGCCCCTTAGAAGTCATGTGATTTTGGATCTGTTATTAACCTCTCTAAAGCCTAGGTCCTTTTCTGTAAACAGTTTCTGCCCACATTTTTTTTCAGCCAAGAGATCTTAGTTCTCCGAAGCATTGTGACTTGGAGTTACCTACCTGTCAAAGCTATCTTACCATGGCCTTCGGGCTTTAGCCAAGAACTCCATCACCATATCATAATTTGGCCCAAAGTAAACAACCAATGTCTCCAGACTGAATACAATGACCTCCCCATGTGATATGACACCTGACTTAGGGTCATGTTCTGTGGTGTTCGACTAAACACCCCATAAGAGCCACACTGGCCCTTATTAAAGTTTTGTATCGTGAAGCTGGAGGCATTAAATGGAAAACTAGGGGAAAAAAAAGGTCCATGTGACCCTAGTAGTTAACTTAAGAGATATAACTATATTTAACTGACTGTACATATGAATTTATATTTATTCAATGAAAAAAGACCGATGTGGAATAACAAGCATTAAGAGTATTTCCACATGGCGCATTGTGGCATTTCCAGGTGTTAAACAAAAATCCGTGATTGTCAGAAATGACACTTGTCAGCATGCAAAGAAAGTGGGGCTACAAGGATGAAGATTCACCATCACTGAGTTTACCCATCATCACACATCCAGGAATCCTGATGGCTACAGGCAAGGAAGATACAGGCTTGCTTTTGCATACCACGCCCTACGAAGTACCATTCAAAAGTGTAAAATTTAAGAACATTTGCATTAGAGAAAAGCAACCATGCCTCAGCCTCAGAGAGAGTTTTAAGAAGTAACTGTGAGATAGCAAGTGCTTCATTTATTAATAATTTCATAGAACTGATTCTTGTCTCTGCTCATTCATCCCACAAACATTTATGATTCACAGATGGAGTGCCCTATTCCTTCACCGAGCTCCTGGAATTACAGGAGAAAAATAGGATGATACCAGGGTTGATATAGGACTCACAAACCATAGAGTCAGAAAACAAAATCATCCTGGCTCTTGAGAAATGTCATTTTTGAGCCTGTTTAGTACATCTGAAAAATGGAATATATCCCAATTTTTCCTGGCTTTTGTGATGAGGTATAATGGTCTCATTGTAATCCCTGGGACATTGTGGGCACTCAGTAATAAGTCATTGCAGTCATTATCAATGCCATGAAGGAATGAAATGGTGGTAGACTGCAAGGGAAGGGCCCAACACCAGGGAGACATCAAGGCATCATGTCAACTGTTAGCACTGTGCTGCAGAGTCTTAGAGCATCTCTGCCTATGTACCTCTTAGCAACTCCCAGGTGCCTATTAACTTGTCATTTGGAGACCTCCACTCAGCAGTCTGTATCTTTTTCTGTACACGATGACATCTAATGTCTCCAGCTTTTCATTTTCCCCAGCAGACACTGAAGTCTGCTAAAGAGGAAACTTGAGAGAAATTGAGAGTATGTAACCATTAAAATTAATTGCACACAAACATTAGCAATCAGATACCCATTTCCAACATGAAATATGGATAAGGAGTTGCTGAAACATTTATATTAAATTACTTTTGTAATAATATTTAACTTTGGAGCATTAAATATTTAGTGCTTCTTTCTTGCCATTTGCAAAGAAGTTTCCAGCACTTTGAAAGCAGAAAGAGTCCATGTCACCATTTTGTCTCAAGGGTCCAAGGGGATAGATATCAGATAGGAAGCTCTGAGATGAGACCAACAGACAATCCGGAATTAAGCACGAGGCAGCTTTTATTTATTCAACAGAACATTATTATCACTTTTAAGGAGTGCATCAGTCAGACTTTCCACTGCTGAGACAAAATACTTGAGGAAAACTTAAAGGGGGGCATTTCTTTTGGCTCACAGTTGCAGAAATTTCACTTCATCACTGTGGGCAGGGTGAGGTGGGAGAGCAGAACAGGCTGTATCATGGCAACCAGAAGGCAGGAAAGAGCCAAACCTTGCAGGGGCTTCTCTTTTTTTTTTTTTTTTTTTTTTTTTTTTCTTTATTATTGCATTTGAGCCCCATCCTGTGGAATGGTGCTACCAGCATTCAGGCTTAGATTCCCCTTGGGGAAAGCCCTCACAGACACACTCAGAAGTGTAGGTCATACATCTCCTAGGCATCTCTCAATCCAGGAATTGACAATCAAAATTCACCATCCCTGGGTAACACGGAGAAACACAGAGAAATGTAAATCACGAACCCAGAATTTTTAAGTCTCACTAGCAAAGGAACTAGGAAAGCTAGTTGCATTGACTATCTTTCTTCCACACTCAGGTACCACGGTTATTTAAGGTTTTTGAGGTTTCTCTTCCCCCCCCCCCCCACACACACACACATCTATGACTTATCACATGCTGGTTGCCTTTCTGTCTATGGATTTAGTAAACTCTTACAAGAATTATCACTTCCAAGAGACGTTCTCAAACACAACCTGTGATACCGTTCCGATGTTGCTTCTGCAAACTTCCAGTCTGCTGTGGACATCATTCATCCATGTGACTTACCACCACGCCTGCCTTGACGTGATCCACACTGTCTTCCTTACCAACTTGTGAGCTACTTGCAGACAATTCACCTGTGTATTCCGATGCCATCTGCATTCAGTACTAGAGAGTGGTTATTCAACAAACTTTTGGCAAACCAACAATTTAACAATTATTAATTGCCTTTGTGCTACAATAAATGTGTTTCCTGGTTGTGATGCAGGACACAACAGGCTTCTTATGAAGGACGGGGAGGCGATTAGGAATTCCTAGAAGTAATGATGAAGAGAAAATTCTTGTGGGAAATTTGGGGGTCTTGTAATTATAGAGAATAGAAGCTACAATCACTTAGTTAGAATCATGCTTTGTAAAAACAATATACTTCAGAAGCTGGGGAGATGGCTAATTGTGTTCACTGCCTGTCATACAAGCATGAGGACCTGAGTTCAGATCCCCCAGTGACCACATAAAGATTTGGCATTCTCACGTGCTTCTGTAACCCTGGTGCTGGGGCAAGGCATATAGGAGGACCCCAAGCTCTTTCTGGGCAGCAAGAAATGAGTGGATGTGGGCCCAATGAGTGACTTTGTCTTAAAAGGTAAGACAGAGAGAGCAGGACAGTAATGGAAAACACTCAATATTAGCTCTGGCCTCTGCATGTATCCACACATTTACATGCATACCTATATACACACAAGTATGTATACAGATACACTACACATTAAACACACACATATCACAAAATTTAAAAATTCACTCCATACATTTTTCACATCTACTTAACACTGCGCAGCCACTGGTCCTCTTCTCACCTCACCACTGTCCACACCACCATGACCCACTCTCCAATATCATCTGTCCACTAGAGAAGAAACAGAAACAAAGACAAGAAGTGGTCATTTACAGTGCCATCTATAAATAGAGAAAAGGGCCTCCAAGTACTAGCACCTCTGAGGGCTAAGTAGCTCAGCTACATAACTAGTAGCTAAGTTATGCTAGTCTGATATCTGACTGCATCATCTATTGCCTCTTGGAAATGTGCTCTAGATCCAAACTCTTTTTTAAGATTTATTTACTTATTTTATGTATGCAAATATACTGTCGCTCTCTTCAAACACATCTGAAGAGGACATCTGATCCCATTTCAGATGGTTGTGAGTCACCAGGTAGTTGCTGGGAATTGAGCTCAGGACCTCTGGAAGAGCAGTCAGTGTTCTTAACCTCTGGACCATTCCTCCAGCCCATCTAGACCCAATCTTATGATCAGAATCCATGCTTTCACTGAGACCATTCCCTCCTGGGTAGACCATATGCCACACAGTAGGATTCCCAAAGACACCAAGTTGCCTTCAGGCTCCATCTGAATAGCACAAAACACTTTTTGAAATACATAGTCACATAAAGTCCTGAAAATCCTATAACTATTGTGAACTACCATGAC
This sequence comes from Montemys delectorum, assembly GCA_019843815.1. NCBI lineage: Eukaryota > Metazoa > Chordata > Mammalia > Rodentia > Muridae > Montemys > Montemys delectorum. The sequence continues at coordinate 30,037 of JADRCD010200674.1, read as the reverse complement.
CTAGGTGTTTGCCACCAACTAAGTCGATAATTCCCTAAATGAGAACAGGAATCTGACTGTTACTTCTAGGGACTGTTTCTAGGATGACAAAAGAACAGACTAATTCCGGATAAAGAGACAATGGTCAGTTGCTTTGCAACTTCGAGTTCTTTAGGCTGTGGTACCTGGAAACCACAGAAGCCCTGTGAGGGCGCCTACTACCTGCTGTGTGTGTGTAGACCTGGAAAAACTGCTCACTTTCAACTGCAGATTCCTTTAACCAACTCCCAAGGCAACTTCAACAGCCATGGTAGGTCCTCATGTGGTTGTTTGGTTGTTTAAGGTAACAATACTGTCATTCTATTTGGGTGACCAAACATCAGAAAGGAAGCACAGCAACAACAGAAAGTCTTTAACAATATGGTGGCTATTCACAAATGGACTCTACATGTTGCTTATGCAACTGTGCAGGCCTAGGGCTGCAGAGCAGATGAGGGAGTGTTCATGATTTTAGTGGCTTCTTACATATGTGCATTCCCCCAGCCTTTGTTCTAAACATGTTTACATTTCTATTAACAGAGGTAGGACTTAGGCAACCCTTGTGCTGTCCTCCATCTCCTCCCACCTCCTCAAGATGACTGGACCAGATATCTACCTTACCCAACCAACTCACTATGGCCCTGCTAGATACAGCCTATTCAAACTGTCTGCTGACCCACACGGCTTAGAAGCTGTGCAGATATGCTATGGCAACCATCTCTCTACAACAGCTGATTCCATAGGGTTCACAAGCCCACCCATCAGAGCTCTTCTGGGAAACCTGTTTGGGTCACAGCAAAAGATTCAGTCTGCAGACTCCTTGGTTTTGCTATCTCTTGATCCCACCCACTGTTTGAACATGCTGGTCCAAGAGTGTCCTCCCTTCCCACAGTCTGTTGAAGTTCATTCTTCTTTCATGGTGTATCTAGAGTTCAGATACTCTGCTTCACAGCATTGCACTGACACCCCAGAATCTTCTCTGCTAAGCAAAGGTAGGAAGTATCTGTATTGGTGGGTTGGTGGGGGTTGGGGGAGGTACAAGTGCTCGACAAGAGTGACTACAGCATCAGCCAGGATTGAAAAAAAAAAAAGTCCTGGTTTTTAGTAAGTCATGTGCCAGACACACCAGCAATAGACCAGATTCTAGGAAAAGCACATTGTCAATATCTTCTTGAGTCCCTTCGGGAAAAGGACAAGGCTAGGGCTTACAGCTACTCTCCATGAACAGAGCTCAAGAGAAAGTAGAGGACTTCACACTTCCAGGCTGGAGACACTGAGATTCCCAGGTGTGATTTCCATCACCCCAGGGAAGCTCCATTCACTGCAGGTACAAGGCAAAGAGCTCCAGGAAGTGATGGGCATCACTTCTGCTCAATCATGCACTTCTAGCCCCAGGGACTGACAAGCAGCAGTCATTAAAGAAAAGTTGGATTTCTTTTCTTTTTCTTTTTTATTTATTATTAAATAAATTTAATTTATGTACTACTCCCCTTCCCGGTCCCCTAACCCCAAGTTCTTCACCGCATCATCTCCCCCTCCCCTTTGCTTCTGAGGGGATGATCTGCCACCCACTCAACCTCCCCCACCTCACCCCTGCCAGCATCTCCCTTCTCTGGAGCATCAAATTTCTACAGAATTAAGCTCATCCTCTCTAACTGAGGCCAGACAAGGCAGTCCTCTGTTACATATGTGCCCATGTATACTCTAGTTGGTAGCTTGGTCTCTGGGAGCTTGGGGGTGAGGGGTCTGAGTTAGTTGATACTGTTATTCTTCCTATGACATCCCCTTCAGTTCCTTCAGTCCTTCCCTTAACTCTTTCATAGCGGTCCCTGACCTCAGTCCAATGGCTGGTGAATTATTTTTTAATACAGAGTGTCTCTCTGTAACTCTAGCTGACCTGGAACTTGCTATACAGACCAGACTGGCCTCAAACTGATCAAGATCCACCTGCCCCTGCCTCTCTGGTGCTAGAATTAAAGGTGTGTGCCATCATGCCCAGTCAAAGTTAGAATTTTATAAACACATTCATGGGATGGTGTGTTATATGCAGTAATATGCTTAAAGCAACAAGAACAAAAATGGATCTGGAATCCAAACCTGGCACCCGAAATGCCTCTCCCTCCGAACAAGCAAGTGGAAGATTCTAACCTTGGTCAGGAAAACCAAAGGCCAAGTCAGTCAGCACCCACCTTCCCCCATTTTAGGCTTGTCACTCTTGAGCCTTCTTACTATTTGCATGGAAATGAGTCAAACATCCAGTCCCTAGTCTGAGAGTCCTCCTGCCCCACCTTCAGCTGCAACCCTGACAAACCATTCTGCCTGTCACAACACAGAATACACCAAACACTGCATGCTGATGGCTTTGTAACCATTATGGGATGGATAAACGTGCACTGACTGGAAGGAGGTCTGACTGCCCAGCATGCCCATTTGTCTCTTGATTTAAAATGATCAATCATTTTCTCAGATTTCAGTGAAATGGCCTGAAAGAAGAAAGTACGAGCCCAGAGTCTGAGTACAGTACAGGGACAAGCAACCTGTCTCGGAGGAGCCAGTGAGCAGGTAGGCTTGCTCTCAAACACCCATGACCCTGAATCCTGTGCTGTTGCCCAGAAGCAGAAGTAGCCTCTAAGAGGATTGCGTCCCTGCGGGCATCTGGCTCCAACCACCTCTCGTTTGCAGACCTGCAACAGCAGCTTGACCCTTTTCTTCTCCGAGCCCTTCCTAGCCCACCATCAGCTTTGAGAGCACCAGCTCCATTCATTCATTTGGGGGCCTCCCTCCTTCAGCAATTGCCGAATAAATACAGCAACACAAAGCCTCCTACCCATTCAGATCCTCCCACCCAGCAAGCCCTTCCTCAGTAGCCCAGTCTCATGAAACGAGGAAACAATTAGACGCAGGAAGTACTCAGCTGGAACACTGCAGTGACCACAGCACAAGACACAGACGCAGCTGGAATATGTTTGTCAGTCCAGTGGCAAACGAAACTGCTTCGATTAGGAACATACAGGAAAAACACTGGGAAAAAAGACGTCCCTTCACCTTCGCTATTAACTTACAGTGAGCCAATGTGAGTACACTAATAGTGCTAAGGGAGATGAAGAGACCCCAGCAATGGGCATTCAAAAAAAGAAAGAGCAGCAGAGCAGGAGGGGAAAAAATGGAATCATAGTGGTCACAGACATTACAGTTCAGATAGTCTGGATTTAAAGTGCAGAAAAAGATGTCCTAACTTGTGAACTTAGCTGTAAACTACTTTTAAAGCATTTTTAAAGACAACATCAACAATCTTGCATGCAGAAGCTAAGAACATGTGCCTTTAAAAATAAATCCAGAGGTCGGGGGTGGGGGTGGGGGGTGTAGTGGGTCAGAGTGTAAAGTGAGTAAAAGAACTTGCCATCAAGTCTGATGACCTGAGTTGGATCCCAGGACTCACATGGTAGGAGAAAGCTAGCTCCCAAAAGTTGTCTCCTGACCTTCATGAACACACACACACACACACACACACACACAAAAGTAATAAAAAAAAAAATAAGTGCAATGATACAGTTTGGGGAAGGGGATGGAAACTTGACTCATCCCTCCTCTTTTATCTCTTCCCATCATAAAGCTCCAAAAGACTCCTTGCTGATCCCCCCTACTTCCACAGTTGGCCATTCTGGCTTTGATCTGTTTACTATAATAAAGCTGGCGCCTTGTACTTAACAATCATCCATTCATCAGATAGAGGAAAGTCATGCTTTACTACTGAGCACCAGGCACTGGGTGTTGTTTGTAAATACTAACCCTAATCACATTCATTTTCAAAGCAAATATCACTAGCTTTAAGATGAGATTGACTGGGGCTGATGTGTCCAATATGTTGTATCTGATGATGATTTGGGTGGGATTTAAACTTGCAAAGCTTTGACTTAAATCCCAGGCTTCTGTGTATAATAAGCATAAGGAATTTACCAATCACTTTTCTTCTTAATCAGATTCCTTTCATGACAATTTCACACACACACATGAAAAAACACATGCTGATTATTCTCATTCCCTATCCTCTCTTAGTTCCCCTTACCTTTACACCCCCATTTCCCTACAAATATCAGTCTCACATTCTTCTCTGCCTTGTATTAGAACCTACTGACAATCAGAGATGTTCTGTGTCCTGACCTCAGGTTTAGCACCTGGTGGGCTCATCAATGGATGTACAACCAAAGATCTCCAGGGTCTGTCAGTAGCCAATAGTTCAGCAGTGAAGGGTAAGACCTCGTGAGCCCTTCCCTATCCATGACTAATTGTTGACTGTCCCTGTCAGTCTGAAAGTGTGTCCCACCCCAACTCATGTTAGAAACTTAATCCCCAGTGAAGAGCTGCACAAGATGATCTTTTAGGATATTTAAGACTCCATCTCTCCCTCAACAGAGGAATGGATACAGAAAATGTGGTACATCTACACAATGGAGTACTACTCCGCTATTAAAAACAATGAATTTATGAAATTCTTAGAGAAATGGATGGATCTGGAGAGTATCATCCTGAGTGAGGTAACACAATCACAAAAGATCACACTTGGTATGCATTCTCTGATAAGTGGTTATTAGCCCAGAAGTTTGGAATACAGGGAAAACAACCCACAAACCACAAGAAACTTAAGAAGAAGGAAGATCAAAAGGTGGACATTTCATTCCTTCTTAAAAAGGGGAACCAAATACCCATAGAAAGAGTGGCAGAGATTAACTATGGAGCAGAGACTGAAGGAAGGACAAGCATATAGCTATCTCCTGAGAGGCTCTGACAATACCTGACTAATACAGATGTAGAGGCTCACAGCCATTCATTGAACTGAGTACATGGTCCCCAATGAAGGAGTTAGAGAAAGGTTCTATGGAGCTAATGGGTTTGCAGCCCCTTAGGACAAACAACAATTACTAACTAGTACCCTCAGAGCTCCCAGGGACCCAACCACCAATCAAGGACTATACATGGTGGGACTGATTGTTCTGGCAGCATGTGTATAGTAGAGGATCGCAAATTCTATCATTAATAGGAGGAAAGGACCTCGGCCTTGTGAAGGTTTTGTGCCCCAGTGTAGGAGAATGCCAGGGCCAATAAGTGGGAGAGGGTGGGGTGGCAGGCATGGGGAGGGGGGAGGCAAAAGGGGTTTGTTTTTGTTGTTTTTGTTTGTTTGTTTGTTTGTTTGTTTGTTGGAGGGGAACCTGGAAAAGGAGAAATTTACATGTAAATAAAAAATATTAAAAAAAAATAAAAAATAAAACAAATTTTGTTGGACACTGAAAAAAAATAAACTTAAAGAGAAAAAAAAAAGACTCCATCTCAAATATCTCAGAAAAAGGGCTGTAGAATCAGGTTCATTCTCTCTTGTCCCTCCATCTTCAAACTGAGAAAGCAAACTAAGATTTGGTTTCTGGCCCAAAATGTGTTTGAAAAGTTAGAAATTTTCACTCAAAAATCCACCTGTACATTTTTCTTCGAAATATTGAAGAATCTGGCAACTATCACCCTGCATTCCTACCAAGCTGCTCCAGCCCCATAGTGAGTGAAAAAGCCCTATGGTCTCTGGTGTGGAGAATCCATCAGTTCCTGTTGGCCTCAGTCTACTCATCTCTCCCAGTAAGCTTCCCACCCCATCCCCCACCCCAACCCAAGCCAGTCCAGCCCAGCTCATTGATGAACCCACCAGGCTCTTCACTTGAGTTTTCAATCCTTGCTTTAAACAAACTGCTTGGCTTACAGAGTCAAAATGCCTATATGTGCTCATTCTTTGCACCAAAGAATGAAAGAAGTCTGCAGCTCTGTTATCTCCAGGCTAGGGAGTTTAATAAAACCCAGCTAACACTGCATGGATTTAGCCCTAAGCATGCCAGGGGCCGTGATCATGAAAGCAGAACAAGGTAGAGGAGGAGGGGGGTGAGACATAGCACAAAGGGACTGTCTGGAAGTGTGACCCTCTGCTGCACCAGGCTGAGCTAAGCTCTTCAAGTGAGCTGTTTCTGTGAGGTGAGGGAGAAGCTGGATTCTTACTGACGGGAGATGCCAGGCAGGAACTTCTGAGCAGGTCTACTGGATGATCCTGTCTCATGAAACTTTAGCTCCACTCACTGGCTGGCTGTAAATTAAACTCTGAGAAAGCTTAGTGAAGTCTTTGGGCAGCTTATGGGGTTCAGAAAGAGGGTGTCTAGAGAGGCCCCTTTTCCACAGAGGTTCTCCAAGGTGCCTTGTGTCCTCAGCTTTCTTTCCAGTCTACTCCTGAGACCTCACCTGTCTAGAAGAAAGTGGGACTCCTGCCTGAGCTACAGTTGCTGTCTCACACAAGCTGGGCTCCAGATTTCAGATACCCTTTAAGAAATATGGCTACAGGACTGGAATGGGGGCCCAGTGGGTAAAGCATTGGCTTTGTAAGCACATAGGCCTGAGTTTGATCTCCTAAGAACCTACATAAAAAGGAAAGAAGGAAGGAAGGAAGGAAGGAAGGAAGGAAGGAAGGAAGGAAGGAAGGAAGGAACGGAGGGAGGGAGGGAGGGAGGGAGGGAGGACGAGAAAGAGAGAAAGAGAGAAAGAGAGAAAGAAAGAAAGAAAAAGAAAGAAAGAAAGAAAGAAAGAAAGAAAGAAAGAAAGAAAGAAAGAAAGAAAGA
>JADRCD010200674.1:0-23365 GCA_019843815.1 Montemys delectorum | reverse complement strand
AGAAAGAAAGAAAGAAAGAAAGAAAGAAAGAAAGAAAGAAAGAAAGAGTGAGATGGTACCTGAGGAACAACAGTCAAGATTGTCTTGCAGATTGTGAGTGTGCACACACTACTCTAACCCATGCATCTGGACTCCTTCTCTGCAATCTGGGTGAATGTACCCATCTACCATTTACCAATTAGCTATACTACTTAAAGAAAAATAGCTCCTTAATCAGAGAGGGATGAAAGTAAATGCACATCTTTGAGAGATTTCTATGGGTTATGTGCTTAAAACTTGCTATCTTCTATTGTAAACCTTATTCGCCTCTTGTTGTAAATAAGAAAACTGAGGCTAAACCATGCCAAGCAATCTGTTTTGAACCACAAGACACCAGCCAGGAGACATCTCTTCAAATTCAGGCCTCTGTTTCTGCAATCCACATTGTGGCAGCCTCTCTAGTTTTCTGCGACTGGAAACTCCCATTTTCATTAAGCAGTGGCTATAATTTTTGAAGAGGGAGAGATTTCCAGAACAGCCTAGCCCTCTTAGCCCCCCTCTCTTCCTCCCCCCCCCCTGTGTGTGTGTGTGTGTGTGTGTGTGTAAAAACTAACACACTTTTATTCACACCATCTTGCTGGCATTTGTCTTTGTTAAGGTTTCTATTGCTGTGAAGATACGTCATGACCACAACAACTCTTATAAAGGAAACCATTTAATTGTGGCTGGCTTACAGTTTTGAGGGTTTAGTCCATTACCATCGTGGCAAGAAACATGATGGCAGACAGACAGACATAGTACTGGAGGAGCCTAGAATTCTATATCTTGATCCAAAAGCAGCAGAAAGAGACTGTGTGCTGTACTGGGCATAACTTGAGCATGAGACCTCAATGCCTGCCCCTACATTGACACACTTCCTCCAACAAGGCTACACCTTACTCCAACAAGGCCATACCTCCTAATAATGCTATTCCCTCTGGGCCAAGCATTCAAACACATGGGGACCAGACCTATTCAAGCCACTACAGCAACCACACTAGTTAAAAAGAAAAAGGAAATAAAATCTTGTCCATCATGCAGTTTCCTGCTTGGTAAATAGAGCAGAAGTGTTTCAAGTGAAGAAGCTCCTGAGGCAGAGGAATCACCCTGAAGGGCACTACTGTATTCTGGCAGGGCTGCGGCATCAGAACGCTTTAGCCAGTGCTTGTTGTTTGATGCACACATTTCTGAAAACTATGGTCACAAAATCCTTTAAAAAAAAAAAAAAAAAAAAAAAAGCCTGATTCCCAGGAATAGAGGACAGTGAAGAATGTCTTGATTTTAGAAACAACACAATGCATTCAAACTAGTATGGCTATTTGGAACAAGGAAATGGTGTGTGTGTGTGTGTGTGTGTGTGTGTGTGTGTGTCCCCACTGCACTGGGTTTGCGGCATCAGGAACACCCCATTTTTATGTTCTTGGGATCCAATCCCAGATCCTCATGCCTATGCTACAGACACTTTATTAACTAAGCCATTAACTATTCCAAACTCCAAGAAAGTTACCATCTTAGTCTCCCTTTGCTCTTCTGTAAATTGGGAACATACTAATTCTACATCCCGGGACTCAATGTGAAGGAAAGTGTAAACTCTATAGTATGAATTGCCAATCCTTAATGCCTAACAGAATATAGGATGGTTGCTTCTTGCTAGGGGTTCATGTATTTCAAATGAGAAAGCCCAACAGTGATAACATTATGGGTGTGTGTTAGCATACACAGATTTTGTTATTTCAGCATTTGACCTGTAGTAATCAGGCAGCATCTGAGGGTTCTCCCATACATTTTAGATCACAGTGGTGAGTCTATTACTTACTGTCATATTTCTGTAACCAGATACGTAGCAGAAGCAAATTTTAAAAGGAGAGATTTATTTGGGGTTACAGTTTAAGAGAATGGTGTCTGTCATGGTGCATGGGATACATCTTTCTTCAGCAGCAGGAATTTGTAGCATCATTTATTCTATGGTGATGGCCAGGAGGCAGGAAGCTTAGTAGAAATCCAGACTAAGCTATTGCCCTCCAAGCCCTACTCCCAGGTTAACCGTCTCATCAACCCACTCCAAAGACACTACAGCCTCTCAGACCAAATGTTCAAATGTATGAACCTATGAAGAATGTTTTACAAAAGAGACAACAGAGATATCACAGGTTGAGACAAGTTCTAAGTATATGTGGAGTCACTGCACACAGTCACACAGCCAGGACCCTACATACTTACTGTGAGAACCATTTATACAGGATGTCACACAATGGTACTTGCTGGGCTTAGGACATGAACAACCTTCATGACCAATGACTGAAGTCTGGTCAAGCTTGTTAACACCAAATTAAAATGGATTTCCCTGTGACTGCTCATGATAAAGTATCATTGGTAAAAGTGGGAAATAGATCATTTTCTAGCCTACTTGTGCAAACCCCTCTTCTAAACAGAACAGAAAGCTGTCTGCTTTTATGCAGAGTTAGGTAAGAATTGGTTTTGTGAAATAGAGTCAATAATCATTGACCTCACGAGGCTTTTGTTAAAAAAAAAAATCAAACATCATCAAGACAGCATAAAATCTATCCACAGGTAAAGACTTGTCATTACTAAGGTGAAGAGACTTACAGAGGACCTATCTGGGGTGGGGTAGATTTATGGACCCAGTCCTAATAAATAAGTACCTTATCTGGAAATACAACCTTCCTTTGCCTCATGTCTAGAAGAGCAAAATATGACAAAGCTAACATGAGTAAGACATCACATCCTCAGGGCCATGATTCTCAGACATCCTGTGCACGAGGATATCTGTGAAGCTTTAGAAAGATAGCAGTGAGCCAGCCATGGTACATGCCTGTGCTTCCAGGAACATCATCGGTAAAGATATGAGGGTTGTTTGAGTTCAAGAACATGGTACAAGTCTTAATAACACATCTTCAAATAAATGCATTTAAAAGGGCAGTGATACATATTCTCCCTCAAAGAATTACTCTAGTTATCTGAGGGCAATGTTCAAGTAGCAGTATTTTTAGAAACTTTCCAAGGGATTTTAATGTGCAGGTAAAGTGGAAACACTAAAGGACTGTTTTTCTAGATTTTGGTTCCATCTGGACCATGTCATCTATATCATCTGGCTCAAATTGGAGTCCATAAGAGGTCTGCCATAGGAGCTACAACCTCAAAGATGTTCTGACATCTGTAAGGGTTCCTCAATCACCAGATATTTACATGGACCATAACATTTGCTTTCCACAAGAGGAAAATGAGGGAAGGGCCCAGGTTCAATTCCAACAGGTAATTTACCCAAATAAAGTATGCTTCCAACAGTAGGGATCCTCTGGTAGGGGAAGAAGTCTGTAAGGAAAAGAAAGGAGTTCTGAAAAGCATCAAAGACCTGATTTCCCAAGTCTAGCACTCTGGTCTCAAGCATGCCACATGTCCACTGTGAAACACTTTGACCTATTTATTCAATAAAGAGTCTAGCTTCCTGCACTCTAAGAATTCCACCAGCAGAGTCTAGGCCAGGATTTGTCATCAAAGGATGACTTTGGAGATGTCAAAATCCAGAGATGGTAATGACTCAAAAGAGCAAAATCAAACTTTCTAGTGAAAATGGTGTGTTTGCTCTCCCTGTAGCTTTGTCAGCCAATAAAACACCTCTCCAGTATGTTCGGCAGATACTGTTGCTCTCCCCATTCTCCACAGATGAGATCTGAATTGTACAACAGAGAAAACGGAAACTAACAGACAGTCTTTTGTGTTAGATCCTTGTACTTTTCTACTGCTGTGATAAAACTCTATGACTAAAGGCAACTTAAGAAAGATAAAGTTTATTTCTGTTTACCTTTCCAGACAGATAAGAGTCCATCATACCAGGAAGGCATGACAGCCAGCCTTGGTAGGAAGCACATCCTCAACTGAAAATATGAAGCAGAGAGTGGAAGCAGAGTGAGAGACTACTAACTCTCAAAGCTTATTCCCAGTAACAAACCTCCTGAACCAAGGGCATTCTTCCTAAACTTTCCCAAACAGCATCCCCACCCAGAGACCAAGTGTTCAAATGCCTGAGCCTATGTGGGAAATGCTCATTCAAACCTCCGTAGCATCTTTCACATGTCCTTATTTGAGGAATGTGACTTTCTATACTTCCCTGAACTGAAGAACTTTTGTCTCCTTTACTCTCTACACTCAGCTGATGCAAGATGACTACCTTCCTCATAGATTAGACACTTTCCAAATGCAGGTCCTAACACTATGCTCCAACAGAGATGTTGGCAGAATGTGAAAGAAGTGATTTATCTACAGATCTAGCATGAGATCCAATTCAAGCAATAAACTTGAAGTAGGAATCCAGACTATTCTATATATTTTTTCTAATGCTACATGGTTCAAATGATGAAGAGATCTAATTACACACTGTAGCCCTAAGTCAAAATTTGCCCCCTCTATCTCCAGAGGGTATAAAATGGGCCATATGCAAAAGAGGACATGAGGGTTTGGGGGGAGGGCTGTGGATAAAAATTCCAGCAAGGAAGGGAGAATGAGAGAAGAGAAGGGGGAAAATGAATAAATTTCATTATATAAATGTATGAAACCTTCAAACAATCAAAAACTATCTTTAAAACATCTAAAGAGGTTACAAGTGAGAAGTTCCTGACTCCTCCTCATTTCATCAACTAGAATTTCTTCCACACGGTGTCCATCATACACCAAAACAAAAAGAAAAATGTCATGTATTCTCAGAGTTTTCATGTAAAGGCAGCTTCGTGTTTTAAGCATGTGTCAGGAACTGCATAATTAGCATGGTATTCTACCTCCAGGCTGCCATTATTGTGGGCTCAGCTTTGGAATTCTACTGGGAATTTCTCTTTCCAGCTGTGTTCACTCCTGGCCTCACAAGAAGATGTTCAAAATGGTTTGGGCATTCACTTTGAGTTGTAGTAAAGCAAGAAAAAGGTGTGGAAAAAACTCCATCAAATATAGACATTAGAGGCAGAATGATAACTGTGGACAACGGAACAGCATGAGGAGTGTAGCATGGTACTTATAGAATATAAACTTTGGAAACAAGGAGGCTGGGCATGAATCATTGCTTGGCATGAACTGACTGTGACTCTGGCCATGTATTTGATACCCTAGTCCTCTGTTTTCATAGACCTAGGATGAAGATAATAATAATACCTCTCTTCTCAAAAGACTGAAAGTCTCCATAAGACAATGTGCATCTAGCATCTGGTACAACATCTAGAACACATTGCTAAGCAATGAGCTTAGCCATTGTTGGAGTTTCTACTTGGGTACCCACTCATATTGAGCAATATTATCTTCTCTGAGATAATAAAGTACTTTACCTTAGGAAACAAGAAACGAGAAAAATCACATTAGAAATTAATGAAGTGGAGACTATATGAACAGTAGAATCAATCCATCAAATGGTTCTTTGAAATGACAAATATGATTGAAAATCCCCTAACCAAACCAACCAAAAGGACAAGAGAAAAGACTCAATTCAATAAACTCAGAAACTAATTGATAGTAATTTAATATTTAATATTATTATTATATCATATAATTTATTATGTAAATATAATATAAATGAGATTTGGTATATTATATTATGTAAATAATATATAAAATTTAATATTAATAAATATATGGCACCACAACAAATACCAATGAAATTTAGATCATCATTAGAAATTTACATTGGAAAATCTGTAATAAATGGACATGAGCTACCAAAATTAAATCAAGAATATGTAAACAAGCATTAAGATTGAAACAGTATGGGTCTGATCATATATATTATAGCTATATAGCTTGGTGTTCTTCTGGAACATCTAAAAATAGAAGTGGGAGTATCTGTGACTTCTTTGCTCTTGGGACCCTTTTCTTCCTACCAGGTTGTCTCATCCAGCCTTGATATATGCCTTGATATGTGCCTTATTATAACTTGCTATGCCATGTTCAGTTGATATCCCTTTAAAGCCTGGGGGTTTTTTTTCTGATAGAAAGTATAGGAGGAATGGATCTGGAGAACACAGTTGGGGGAGGGGAGGAGGGAGAGGAAACTGTTGTCAGGATATAGTACATGAGAGAATTATATATAAATATGAGAGAATTAAATATATATATATATATATATATATATATATATATATATATATATATTATTATATTAGTAAAACAGTAAGAAAATATTTCCCATGAAGAAAAACCCAGGAATGGATTTACTGATAATTTTTACCAGAATTTTAAGGAAAAGCAAGTACTAATACATCTCAAAGTACTCTACAAAATAGAAATGGAAAGAAAATATCATACTCAGTTTATGAAGCCAGCAGTACCTGATTCCAAAACCAGAGAAGGACACAAATGAACAAACAAAAAAAAATGATTAACCTGTTTCTCTGATAAGCACAGATACAAAATTTCTAAATAAAATACCCGAACCTAGGAACCATAACCAAGCTGGTTTTATCTCAGAGATGCAAGAATAATACCACATACACAAGTCAATAAACATAATGCAGCTTATAAATAGACTTAAGGATAGAAAAATTGTTATTAAAAAAACAAAGAAAAAGCCATTGGCAAAGTTCACATTCCTTCATGAAAAATATCCTGAACAAACTAGAAATTAGAGAAATGTATCACATGTAAATAAAGACTATATGCAACAAACCTACAACTAACATCATACTAGATGGAGGAAGTTGAATGCATTATCTCTAACATCAAGACTGGAACAAGCATAACAGAGTATCATTAATAGTGTCAGGGATTGGTACTTGCCCATAGGATGAATCTCAAGTTGGGCTGGTTATTAGTTATCAGTTCCCTCTGTCTCTGTTCCATCCCTCATGCCTGCATTTCTTTTAGACAAGATAAATTTTGAGTAGAAAGTTTTGTGGGTTAGTTGGTGTCCATATACTCCACTGGGGGTCCTGCATGGTTGCAGGAGGTGGCCTCTTCTGGTTCCATATCCCTAATGCTATGAATCAGAACTAAGATTACCCTCATGGATTCTTGGGCACATCCCTTATCCCAGGTCTCTGTCTCATTCTGGTCTTGGAGATGTCCCATACTGCACCACCCCCTTCAGTTCCGGATTTTCATTCTTTCTCCTGGCCATCCTGTCCCTCTCCACACCTGATCCTGAACACCACCCCATTCCCTTCCCTATCCCCTCTCCTACCCAATTCTCTCCCTCTATCTGCCTCCTATGACTATTTTATTTCCCTTTCTAAGTGAGATTCAAGCATCCTTTCTTGGACCTTCCTTCTTGTTTAGCTTCTTTGGGTCTGTGGCCTATAGCATGGGTATCCTGTATTTTATGGCTACTGGCTACTTATAAGTAAGTAGATAGCATGCATGTCCTTTGGGACTGGATTACCTCTCTTATGATGTTCTTCTCAAGTTCCCTTCATTTGCCTGAAAAATTCATGATGTCTTTGTTTTTTAGTAACTGAATAGTATACTGTTATATAGATGTACCACATTTTCTTTCAGTTGAACATAGTTGAGCAAATATCCTTTTGGGATGGAGAATCTTTTGGGTATATGTCCAGGAGTGGTATATCTGGGTCTTGAGAGAAAACTATCCCAATTTCTCTGAGAAACTCCCAAATTGATTTCCAAAGTGGTTGTACAAGTTTGCACTCCCACCAGCAATGGAGGAGTGCTCCCCTTGCTCTACATCTTCATCAGCATGTGCCATCCCTTGAGTTTTTTTTATCTTAGCCATTATGACCTGTGTCTAGCAAGTCTGTCAGTCTATCAAGGCTATCTTTTGAGAAGCTCCACCCAGTAGCTGACACAGACAGATGCAGATACCCACAACCAAACAGTGGTTGGAGCTTGGGAACTCTTGTAGAAGAGATAGGGGAAGGATTGTGGGGCCCAAAGGAGACTGGAACTCCACAAGACCAACAGAGTCATCTAACCCTTCCCTGCACATACATAACAGATGTGCAGCTTGGTCTTCATGTGGGTCCTTAACAACTGGAGCAGAAGCTATTCCTAAAGCTGTTACCAGTCTATGGAATATGTTCTTCTAGCTGGGATGTCTTGTCTGGCCCCAGTGGGAGATGGTACACCTAGCCCCTCAGAAACTTGATGTGCCAGGGTAGGGAGATACAGAGGGGGTCCTCCACCTACTCAGGGGAAAAGGGAAGGGGGAATAGGGTAGGATTGTGGTAGGAGGTGATTGAGAGGGGAGCAGTGAGTGGGATGTAAAGTATAATTAATTAGTTAGTTAGTTAGTTAGTTAGCTAGTTAGCTAGCTAATTAAAAGCAGTCTTTGCTAGAGCAATAGACAAGGAAAAACATAAAAGGGATACAACTAGTAAAGAAAAAGTATCCCTGGGAGCAAATAATGTGATTCTTTGCTTAAAAGATCCTAAAAACTCCACCAGAAAACATTTTAAATATATAACTTTCTTTAATAAAAGTACTAGGGTGGAAAATCAACACGCAAATAAATAAATAACAAAAAGACATCCTTCCTATATACTAATAATGGATGTGCTGAGAAAGGAGATTGGAAGTGAGGAAACCCAGTCCCAGTTATAATAGCTTGAAAAATAAATAAAACATCTAGGAATAAACATAAGGAGGTTAGCAACCTCTCTTATGAAAACTTTAAGACACAGAAGAAAGAAATTGAGGAAGACAGTAGAAAGTGGAAAGACCTCCTATGCTCCTGAGTCGACAGGATTAGTATTGCAAAATGCCTATCTGCCATAAGTGATGCAATTTCCATCAAAATTCAAAGGGTGATTTCCACAGAACTAGAACAAACAATCCTGAAATTACTGTGAAGGCACAGAAGACCTTAAATAGGCAAGGTCAGTTCTGAGTAGGAAAAAAAAAAAAAAAGCTATGCTGAGGTAGACAAAATGGCTTAGTGGGTAAGGATGCTTCTGCTAGTACTGAAAATGCATGATCCCTGAGACCCTGAGAAGACAATAACCTCCCTGAACTTGTCCTCTGACTTCCACATGTGCACTGTGTCATATGTAATTACATTTTGTTCATTTAATGTGTGTGTGTGTTTTGTGTGTGTGTGTGTGTGTGTATGTAATTACTAATTTTTTAATAAAGCAACTGTAGGCAGGCACACCTTCAATCCCAGCATTTGGGAGGCAAAGGCTGGCAGTTCTCTGTGAGTTAGAGGCCAGCCTGGTTTACAAAGAAAATTCCAGGACAACCAGGGTTGTTACATAATGAAACCCTGTCTAGAAACCACCACCCCCAAAAGAGCAGTATTAGAAGTATTCGAATGCCTGATCTCAAATTATACAAATTAACAACTACAGTGCTACAAAAACAAAGAGTAAACCAATGAAGTACAACACAGAGCACATACCATACACTACAATCACCTACTGATTAACAAAGTTGTCAAAAACATGTTAGGAAGAGAGAAAGCCTATTCAACAAATGCTATTGGCAAACCTAGATAACTGCAAATAGAATAATGAAACCAGATCCACAGCTTACATCTTAAACAAAAGGCAATTCAAAATTGATCAGAGGTCTAATGTAAGACCCAACCCTGAAGCTGCTAGAGGCAAGTACTTCAAGATAAAAGCATATGTGAGGACTTTTTGAAAGTGACTTTTATTAAGCACAAGAAATAATGCCAAAGTCTGACAAATGGGGCTTCACTAAATTAAAAACTGTTCTGCACAAAACAATAAACAAGGTAACAACCTACAGAATGGGAGAAAAATCTTGGCTTACTAGATACAGCATACTGGACAGATATCCAGAATATACAAAGAAACATCTAAATTAACAACTCGAAACCTCAAATTCCCCAGTCAATAAGCGAGCTAATGAACAGTATGGGCAATTCTCAAAAATATGAATAAATGGCAATTGCATACTTCAAAGAATGTTCAACAACCTTAGTCATCAGAGAAATAGAAATTAAAGCAGCCTTCAGATTCCATTTCACCCCAATCAGACTAATTATCATAAAGAAAATGAATGACATCAAGTGCTGGTGAAGATGCTGGAAAAGAACAGCCTTATTCACTGCTGCTGGGGATGTAAAAATCTTGAGTATTGTGGAAATTAGGATGAAGGTTTCTCAAAAGAACTGAAAACAGAACTACCACATGATATAGCTGCATCACTCACAGATACATACCTGATCCCAAAGTCAACACGCCACAGACACTCGTACATCCATTTGTTGCTCCACTATTCACAATAGCTAGGAAATGGAATCAGCCTGCATGTCCAGGAATAGACAAATGGATTCTTTAAAAAATAGAGTGCATTTACAAAATGGAATTTTATTCGGCTGTGAAGCAAAATGAAATGGCATTTACAGGAAAATGGATGACACTGGAAATCATTTTGTTAACCAAAATAAGCAAAATTCAAAAAGATAAATAGCAGGTGTTTTCTTCCTGGGTGGGATCTAAATGTGTGTGTGTAAGTGTGTGAGCGAGTGGAAGGGAGGTACTACAAGGGGACCGTGCATAGCAAAGATCAGATCGTAAGGGGGAAGAATGCTCAGGAGAGGGCCATAGGGTAAGAGTGACATGAAAAGCAGAAAGTAGCCTATTTGGGAGCAGTGGAAGGGACCAGCAAGAGGGGACAGAGGAGGACAATCGAGCAAAGAGACAAATGAAAAAAGACACCCTACAGATTGTAGAAAGATCTTCACGTGCCTCTGACAGAAGGCTAATATCTAATATAGAGAGAGAATTCAAGAAATTAGAAAACAACAACCCAAATAATCCAATTTAAAAATGGAGCACAGAGCTAAACAGAATTCTCAACAGAAGAATCTTGAATAGCCAAGACACACTTAAAGAAATGTTCAACATCAATGCAAATAAACCAAAATGACTCTGAGATTCCACTTCAGAGTCAGAACAGCTAAGATCAAAAACTCAAAAGAACAGCACACACTGGCTAGAATGTGGAGGAAGGGGAACACTCCTCCATTGCTGGTGGGAGTGCAAACTGGTACAACTACTCTGGAAATAAATCTGGTGGTTCTTCAGAAAACTGGAAATAAGTCTACCTCAAGACCCAGCTATATCACACATAGGATATACCCAACAGATACTCCACCATCCCACAAAGGCACTTGCTCAACTATATTCATAGCAACTTTATTTATAATAGCCAGAAACTGGAAAGAACCTACATGTCCCTCAACTGAAGAATAGATAAAAAAAAAAAAATGTGGAACATCTACACAATGGAATACTACTCAACCATTAAAAATAAAGACATCTTGAATTTTGCAGGCAAATGAATGGAACTAGAAAATATCATCCCAGAGGAAGCTCCACTCCCAGGCAGTCTAACATTCCCAGAATCAGAGGTGAGGAGGACACAACATCTGTAGCAACACTGGGAGTAACTGGGACCAGCAGGACCAGGCACACAGAAATTCCACCAGCCAGTGGCTCAGGGTCCTTCTGGTCCCACAACACCCAGAGGAAGCTCCAGTCGGAGGCGCTCTAACATGCCCAGGATCAGAGGTGAGGAGGACACATCTGTCCCAACACTGGGAGTAACTGGAACCAGCAGGACCCAGGCACACAGGAACTCTGCCAGCCCAGTGGCTCTGGTTGCTTCCAGTCTGTCTAGGCCAGTTGGTGCCCTAAGCAGACCTTAGGTGCAAACTCTGCAGCCAGTCCCAAAACACCCAAAGGAAGCTCTACTCCCAGGTACTCTAACAAGCCCAGGGACACAAGATCCCTGAATCACAGACTCACAGAGACAGCTTGACTCTGAGGAGTTCTGACACAATCAGGATCATAGGAAGGACAGGCTCCAGTCAGATTTAGCAAGGGCAGTAGCAATAGAGATAACCAGATGATTCAGGGCAAGCATAGGAATATGAGCAACACAAACCAAGGTTACTTGGAATCATCAGAACCCAATTCTCCCACCATTGCAAGTCCTGGACACACCATCACACCAGAAAAGCAAGATTCAGATATAAAATCACTTCTCATGATGATGATACAGGACTTTAAGAAAGACATAAATAGCACCCTCAAAGAAATCCAAAAATATGAGGAATTAGAAATTTATTGACTGTCATCCAATGGTCTCCCTAATTTGGTAATTGGAGAAATAGGTCCAATATTTATACAATCCATATACACTTTCAGCTTGTTTGTACATGACAGTGTCTTGCTGTGTACAGCATAATGGTCTTGAGCTCTTGCTTCTCCTATCACAACCTCTCTATTAGTAGTATTCTTTATTTCATGTTTTTACAGTATACTATGGTTTTCAGAATAGCTTACATATTTTAAAAGTATTTATATACCCAAAAGAAATGTAGACAATTAAATTGAGAGAGGGGTTGTAAGAGAACAACAAAGAGTAAGACGGAATACTTTGCTTGACGTTTGTAACTCTTGTATCAAGTTACCACAGTAAAAGCCAAGATTTTCAGCTCCACTAAATACAAAACAAACAAACAAACAAAAACACTTTATATATTTATATTCATTTAAGAAAATATTAGTAGTGATACATTATTTTGAAATATACAGTTAATACATTTGGAGTAACATAAATTTAAAATTTATATTGAGAAAAATGTGTGTATTTTCAGTATGGCCATAGATAAGCATCTACATAAGACTGACATTATTAAGGATACTCTGTTATTCTTGCCGACAGAATCCTAGCATAACTGTCCTCCCAGAAGCTCCACCCAGCAGCCAATGGAAACAGATGCAGAGACCCACAGCCAAGCATTAGATGGAACTCAGGAAATTTTGTGGAAGAGGATAGGAGGGACTTCACAGGAAAACCAACAGAGTCAACTAACCTGGGCCTGTTAGAAGTTCTCAGAGACTGAACCACTAACCCAAGAGTTAGCATGAGCTGGACCTAACCCCCTCCCCCATACATATGTAGCAGATGTGCAGCTTGGTCTTCATGAGGGTCCCCCAACCACTGAAGTGGGGGCTGTCCCTGAATCAGTTGCCTGTCTGTGGATCCCATTCCGCTAACTGGGCTGCCTTGTCTGGCCTCAGTGGGAGAGGATGCATCTAGTTCTGCAGTGTTGATGTGCCCGGGTGGGATGATACCCAGGGAGGCCTCCCCTTCTCAGAGAAAAAGGAGGAATGGAGGGAGGAGCTGTGGGAGGGGAAGACTGGGGAGATAGGAAATGGATATTGGGAGGTAAAATGAATAAATAAAAAAATTAAAAAAAATAACATCCATAAAAAGAACAAACAATATTGGCATCCGTGTATGAAAATGGCATAATGAGGGCCAGAAAGGATGGGTCAGTCTGTTGAGTGCTTGAGCTATACCCATGATGGCCTGAGTGTGATCCCTAGAACTCAAATTAAAAAACAAAAACAAAAACAAAAGACGGTATTGGTGGCACACATTTGTAATTCCATGCCAGGAGGCAGAGACAGATTTCACGTCACAGTGGAATAAAATTCCCTGGTGAATGCAAGCCAGCCAGCCCGCCCACCTACTAAGTAAGTTTAGGCAAGGAGTAGAACAAGTGTGTCTCAAAATCCAAGGTGGGTGGCACTCTGTCTCCATCCTGCAGACAGGGAGACTTGACTGCTACTATCACTTAAGTCAATACCTAAAGATTCTCTCTCTCTCTCTCTCTCTCTCTCTCTCTCTCACCTTGGCTGCATTGTTTCCTCCTCTCTCCCTTCCTTCCTCTTGCTACTCTGGAAAGCCATGACTAATTCAAATGTGGCTAATGAGGTGATTTTCTCTTGCCCTATGAGAACAAGTAAAGGCCCCAGACTTTTCAGTAAGCCCTAAGATACCCACTCCCTTGAACTATTTCCTTCTTACTGCCTACCTTACCTTGCATCCTTCAACCTCATTGGGCTGTTGTCTGGCTGTTTTATAAACCATGATCACTGTCCTCAAGATTCAGAATCCAGAGGCAGCACAGAAATCACCTGCATATAGCAATTCAGCCTAGACCATGATTTCACTTTTTAAAGATTTAATCATGTGCATGTATGTGTGTCTGTGGTGTGCTGGGGAACTGAAATCTGGTCGTCTGCAAGAGTCACACATGTTCTTACCTTCTGAGCCATCTCTCCAGCCCCATTTTACTTTCTTTTATGTTATTGTGGAGATTGGAGGTGCAAGTGTATTACCAATGCCTGGGTATATGGAGGGCAGAACTCATGCCAACCTTAAGCGCTCCCTCTACCGTTTTCTACCTTCTTTTAAGATACAGTGTCTCACTGTGTCTGAGCTAACCAATTGACTAGCAAGCCTCGGGGTTTATTTTTTCCAGCTCTAGGTTACAGATGTGTGCTGCCAGACTTGGCTTTCTCCATTGTTGGAGATGTGAATCCAGGTCCTCACATGTGTTCAGCAAGGACTTCACCCTTTAAAGTCATCTCCTCATCCTTTTGTTTCAGTTCCTGTGGTTATTTACAGTCAATCAGTATAAAACTATTAAATGAAAAATTCTGGAAACAAGCCATTCATGGGGTTTTTTTAAGTGCACATCTGTTCCAAATGATGTGATGAACTCTTGCTCTGCCCTGTTTTGCCCTTCCCAGATGTGAGCCATCCCTTTTTCTAGAACATTCACTCCTATGCAACACCTGCCCTTTAGTTACTACAAAAACCTCTCAGTTACCAGATCTCCTGCTGTGGGATCACAGGGCTTGTGGCTAGGCAACCTACTGTGTCACAAAGTTTATCATTCACTGTATTACTTCACCCAACCACACAGACATCCATCAGCTCCCATTATCATCATAAGAACAGGAATACAATGCAATGAGGTATTTTTAGAGAGAGAGAAAGTATAGTCATAATTTCTTTATTTCATAGTATTAACCTCTTAACTATGCTACGTAAGCTAAGAGCTATCACAGATATATATGTATGTATGTATGTATGTATGTGTGTATGTATGTATGTATGTGTGTATGCATGATATATGCATGTGGAAAAATAACACACACATATGATTTTGGTACTACCAGCACTTTTTAAAAAAAGGATTGTTTTATTTAATTTGTGGGGAGGGGGTGTGTGTGTGCGCGCTCCTGAGTATATGTATGTATACCACATGTGTGCAGGTGCCCACAGATATTAGAGTCATTGGACTCCCCTGGAGTTGGAGTTATAGGTGGCTATGAGCTGCCTGGCATAGGTACTGGGAATTGAATTTGTATCCTTTGGAAGAACAGCAATTGCTCTCAACCCCTGAGCCATCTCTCTAGCCAGCACTTTTAGACATCCACTCAGGCTCTTTAAATGCATCCCTGAAAATAAGCTAGACTGCTGCATGTTAAAGGTTATCTGAGGGCAATTATTCAATAAATACCTTAACATCCTCTAAAAGTATATCTGACAAGTACTCACCTACACTGGCTTGAACACGATGAGAACTCCACCCCTCTGAAGTGGGGTCCAAACCTATCTTTCGCTATTTTTATAAGAAATTTACATTTAGGGTGGGTGAGATAGCTTAACAAGTAGAAGAAGCACTTGCCCTATAAACCTGATAGCCTGAAATCCATGGAAAAATGGAAAGAGAAAACTAACTTCACAAAGACATTCTTTGACCTCCACTGGTGTGCCATGATCCAGGCACCCATACATAACCTCCTCTCTTTTTCTCATGAAAATAGCAATGTAATATGAATCTTGCATTCAGCCCAGGTCTGTCTCTCTTTAGCCTCTGTCCCTTTCTTGTTTGTAGCTTTGCCTGTTGCAAACTGGCAGTACAGACTGACGCTCCTTCCAGCACCCCAGATGTTAACTTTAACTCCCTGTGCCTGTATATCCTCTTACAGCAGACAGATTAGGAGCATTGAGCAGGCAGTACCTCTCTAATGTTCTTTATGCCCAGTAGACACTTAATGAACACATGCTAAATAAAGGCAGGAAACACCTCTTTGCTGCGTGGCCTACTTACTCTTGGTCAAGCTCATTCCACTGGGGCCGCCATAAACAATTCCTTCCTCCCCACAGGTGCTTAACAGCAGAGTCACATAATGCTGAGTAAATGGAAAGAGAAAAGGAAGGCGGAAGAAACATTTCTTTAAAATTCCATCTTCGGGTGCACCGGGAGGCAATTTTCTTGCACAGACACACAATCTGCAAACCTGACAGTCACATATCAAAGTAAGAATCGGTCTAAGTGCTGTCCATTTCCCTCCCAGTGTGCAAGAGGGCTCACATTATGTCCTGTGGAGCTGGGGACAAATGGAGAGAAAAAGAATATATCCCTGATTGCTGCGTGCTTGGGTTATTTTGAAAGTGGTCATGGGACTTTCTACTTTGCTGAGTGCTTTATACAAGACATCCAAATTTTCTCTGAATATTTAAATGTTTGGTCCACATTCAAGCACTTGACAGCTGGTTGAGTTTTCATTTTAAAAAAAAAAAAAAAGAAGATAAAAGAGCTCCACGTTTCCTGTAGACTATTGAGAAAGGAATTATGTCACTGACAATATTGTCCAAAGCAAAGGGACTCAAACCAGGCGAGACCTGTGAGGCAGTCTGACCCTTGAAGCATAAGAATGACAGATTATTATTTTGTGTAGAGGCTGAGGAAGTGATATGATTGGAGGCTGTATTCCTTAAGATTGTGCAAATAAGGGCATCTGTTCACATCATTTTTCAAAAGAATATTTAAACGGCACTTCTTTTATTGTTTCAGCTTGAACTGAAACTGTAGGCTTAACAATGGATACCAGTAAAATATGCACACACACACACACACACACACACACACACACACATACACATACACACACGATAAAGCAAGGTGCCATGTCTGCAAAATCCAAAACAAAACTCGCACATCTTGCCTTCCAGGCTAAATCATCAAGTAGAGGACTGACTAGGAAAGCATTGGTGGATTCTCAGGCATGCTCGTGTACAAGGGTGCTTTAGGGGAAACACTTTCGAGCTTGGTCACTGGGCTGTAGAATTTAGGAGATTGCAAAATGGGGTCTGAAGAACAAGCCTAAAGAGAAGAGTCTGGCCAGTGTAGCAGCAGAGTGGGTCAGCTGAGGCCGTGTTGGAAACCAGTGCCATGCTGAAGTTTGGTGAGACTTCCAAGTCGGCCTCCTTCTCTTACAAGATGCCTCCCACAACCCCAAGCTTCCTTGAAAAGAATTTCATCCAAAAAATGACCCACTGGGTGAAAGGTGAGCCCAACATAAACAGAAACTGATTATGAACAGGAGTGTCATCAGTGTCTAGCCAGAGGTGACCTTCTGGCAATAAAGGAACTGAATGCGGCAGTCTTCCAAGAGAGAGAGAGTCCCGACTCTCCCATGCTGCACAGCACATTCGGTGCACAGAGAAGAAAGTCGCTGCAGGAATGAATAGCCAGCTCCCTCCCCTCCCTAAAGGAGGTGCAAAGACTCAGAGAAAGGAGAGCTATGTAGGGTGCTAGAGATTGATGACAAAGCCTCCAACATGTTAGACAAGTGGCTTACCACTGGGCCACTTCCCCAGGCCCAAGATAGAATATTTTAATTGGACTGAAATGTATACACTTTTTGTGTTTGACTGAGCTAGATATTTTATAACCTTTAAAAAAAAGAGAGAGAGAGCCATTCATTCATTTGCCTCTATAAGAAGGAACAACAAAGGAATGTAGCCTCGGTAAGATCTTATCTAGAAGTTAGGGAGAGATTGTTCTGTAGGAAGAAGTGTTAAAAGGGAATAAAGCTGCTTGCTGCTGTACCCCCACTGAGTCCAGCTTTAAAGGTATGTCAGTAACAAATGCCTCACTTAAAAACATAACAGAAGCAGGATATTGCTCTAAGTTAAAGCCCACAGTCCTCACACCGCAGGTACATGTGGACCTAGCCCCTGACAGTCTTCTCAACTTCACTCCTTCCCTACTCCCTCTGTAACTCCAGCCATGCTGCCATGAGCAAAAGTTCCTAGAAACAAGCCTCAGATGACACTACACCCTCTACAGGATTGATCGATTAGAAACTTAACAAAGTGGAAAGGTTGGAGTGTTGCCAGTCCAGAGCCATTTTACCTTGGGCTATCTTTAATTTTTCTTGGTAGCCATTATTGCACAGCTCTGTGGTCTGACCTACCATTCCTGTGACCACTGGGTAAGTCCTTCCAGAATGCATAGATAATATCTGAGAACTACAACAGAGACTGCTCTGCTTTGCTGCAGCCAGCCCACCTTATGTTTGCACAAATGTATTTGAAAGGGGTCTGGAAAGCAAGGAAGTGGTGGTGCATGCCTTTAATGCTAGCACTCAGGAGACCGAGGCAGGAGGATTTCTATGAATTCTAGGCTAGGCCAGTCTGGTCTACAGAGTGAGTTTCAGGACTGCCAGAGCTACACAGAAAAATAAACAAGCCAAAATAAACAAACAAATAAATAAAAAAAACAAACAAACAAATTTTGGGATGACTCAGATCTGTTCTCAAGCTGTGGTCACACATACTTGGTTCCAGAATGGATGGTCTCTTATCTCCTTTGAGGTGAGGAAGGGCCATTTCTTTTGTCTATAAGGCTCTCTGGCATCTCCTCAAATACATGAACTGCCCGAGGCACAGGCTTTGCCCTTTGCCTTGGGCTTGCTCAGCTCCTCACATCCTAGCCTGGCTAATCCCTGTGTGTCCTTGCAGTGTTTTGATGGTTAGCAATAGGCAGAAACTTCATCAGAGCAGGAATTTACTGAGAGGAAAAGTAGCTTGTGCTGTCAAGGTTAAGAAAATAATTCCTTAAAAATGGATTTGGTAAGAACAGAAGGCATGAGATCTCATGGAGTTAAAGTGACAGGATACACTGCGGGGGTGAGGGATCCTCTTCCCGAGGCCTGTCCATCTGTCCATCCTCTCCTCTTAGTGTTCCTTTCCTTAGTTCCCTCACTTACGGACAGTGAATTCACAGATGGGGTAAATGTCTACTCCGAGCTAGGAAGACCCTTTGAATTTGGGTGCCACAAGGAAATAAGAACACAATTTCCAAAGAAAGTCAGAACACAATTAGGACCATAATGGAAGATTTGCAAAACAACCCAAACCCATTAGTTTCAGGAATTCATTCAGAGCCTCTTCCTGCACCAGTTAGTGGACACAGCCACTGAGCAGCTTGCTTATAGTATCTGTACTTCTGCTCTTTCATTTTTAAATGGTAAGAGGGACTCCCTCTTAGGATAGTGGTGGGGGTTGAACTGATGAGCACCTCTAACTCACTGTGCACAGTGCACACAGAGGCAGTGCTACTACTGAGCTTTCTCAGGATATTTTCCATGACTTCCCTTGACTTTGCAGACAGATACACAGACTTGATCCACTGCATTTCTCCTTCCAGCACTTATGTAAGTGAACTTGCAGCAAGATTTAAAGGAAATGTATATACCACTTATGTGTGTTGTGTATGTGTTCGTATGACTTATTGAAAGGTGTATGGCCGTTGACTCTGTAATAGCAAAGGAAACACATGTAGTGTTAGATTATATTCCCATTGTGTGCATCAGAAGAGGGTGACTGCATAATGGTTCCCAAGGATATCCAAGTCCTAACCTCTGGAACTTATGAATGCCACCCTAAGTGACAAAAGAGACTCTGAAGATGAGATTAAATTAAGGACCTGGAGACAAGAAGATTCTCTTGGATTGTTCAAATAGACCTCACTATTGATCCCAAAGTTCCAATATGGGGGGGCAGGGGGGGGGGGACTTGACTACAGAGAAGGAGACGGCAGCATGATGAGAAAAGCAGGAGGTGGAGTGGCACACGGAAAGAAACTTGGCCAGGGGATACAGGCAGCTTCTGGAAGCTGGAAAAAACGCTGAGTCCTCCTTATACCCTTTAAGAAACAAACAGCCTTTTCTTAGTGAGTGCTATTGGCCCACTTAAAGTGATCCTGGGTTTCTGACCTCCAGAACTGTATGAGAACAAGCTGGTATTGCCTAAGCTATCAAGTGAGCGGTAACATGCTTCAGCGGACACAATTGGAAATGTTTTTAATATCACAATCAGACTTGCTATCATACACAATGAATACTAACATTTTTAATTGTTGAATAAATAAATGGGACACAAAATTGTCAGAAAGGGCACTGGGGAGATGAATCCATTGCAAAAGTCTTCTCTCTGAAAACATGAAGACCTCAGTCGAGTCTCTCGAACCCACATCAAAAATACTAGGTGTAAGTGTCATGTGCTTTTAATCCAAGCGGCAGAGAACTAGAGACTTTTAGATCCCGATGGCCTTCTGACCAACAAGCTGTGCCTACTCGGCAAATCCCAGGCCAGCAAGAGACACCCCACCATCAAAAAAAAAGTAGATAATGTGTGAAGAGCAAAGCCTAAAGCTATCCTCTAGCCTCCACATGCCCATGGTGGACATAAGTGCACATATACTTACACAGACACACAGATGCACCCGTGTGTACAGTCCACAAAGCTAAGTTTCCTAAGTTGTTCAGTTTGCCATTGAGTTGATTAGTTCTTTGTTGAGGACTAAAGGAGTTTTCACTGTTTTATTAAGCAGACAAAAAAAATTGAGGAATAATGGGCATCTCAGGCTCACCAGGGTGGCATAAGAACCAGTTCAAGGTAAGCCATGTGTGTTGTTTATTGCAACATGGCTGTTCTACAGAAGTTAGCCATGCACCAAATAGACGTAATTGGCCCTGGAAAGTGCCAGTGGCATTGTCACAGAGAGCCAACACTGAGCACTGGCTGCCACCAGTGTCACCAATGCAGTTGATCTTCCTGCTGCACAGTGACTGGAGTTTCTTAAGAGTTGTAAAATGCAAGATTGAAAAAGTAAGAACTGAGCCTGGGCAGGAGACAACTAATCCTGCTAAGTAGACTCTATGGGGGGGGGGGGGGGGAAGATTATCCAAATCCAGGAAGGAAGGGTTTAAGTGATGAGGAACGAGGGGTGACTACATGCTGCCATGGTAGCCAAAGGTTACAGTGAACTCATTTTCAAACACCTGAATTTACAAAATTAGAATGTGTAGTCATGGATCTAATGACCTCCTATGTTCAATCATTTCTAAATTCAAATTAAAGCAGGTAACTGAATATGGAAGCTGCTGAGGTTAAATATGTTCTCGCCAATTCTCGAGACGTAATGAAAATGTCTTGAGGAAAGGAGACAGGGAGGAAGGGGGTGGGTGTGTGTTTTATATCCATGTGTATACATGTGAATAGATGCACTCCTCTTGACTGCGTGTGGAGGCCAGGGGCTGACATTTTCTCTCACGCTCCATCTAACTTGTGGAGATGGGGTAGGGTCTTACACTAAATCTGGAGCTCAGTGTCAGCTAAACTAACTGGCCAGCAAGTAACCCCAAAAGACCGGGGTTACGGGATGTCTGCAGCATCCAGCTTTTACATGGCTACTACAGATCGGAACTCGGGTCTTCGGGCTTTTGCAGGAAGCAGTTTGTCCACTGAGCCATTGCCTCTGATCTACTCACCTTGAGAAATTTGTAAAGATAGATTTCCTGAATCATATTTTAAAGGAAATGATCAACTGTGAAATGCCAGGTTTTGTTTCCTTTCTGCACTGTCCTATCAGATTAAGTAAAACCAATATTAGTTACTTGTCAAAATAATAAAAGTGTTCTTATATGGGCAACCAAGTGTCTAAGCTAGTGGACAAACATTAATGTTAGTATGAAGATCTCAGACCTAGAAATGCCTCTGGGCTATCAAAGATTCGAAATGCCTCTAGGCTATCAAAGGCTTGCTTAAAAAAGTAACCTAACCATTCACGTAACATTTTTCCTTTTCTCTAAATCAGGCAATGTGCTAAGATCTGGAATTTTTATATGGTTAAGAAAGTCTTCTCTGGGAGAATTTTATATTCTATATAGGGGTATTGTGGGGTGCTGACACATAAAAATTAATATTAAATACAAGTTGGAACTGGTATTTGAGTAAATGTCTTATGGGTTGAACTGTTCCTGCACCTCATTCTTTTGTTGAAATTCAACCTTAGTACTTCAGGCTTTGATGTTATTGAAAGTAAGTTTAACTGAAAATGTCATTAATATGAGGTTATATGGGAACATGAATGGGTAGACTCCTCATCCAAGAAACTATTGTCCTCATTAAAGGAATGCCATGTCTGAGATATAGGTGTGTTATGTAATTCCCACACTTGGAAGGTGGAAGCAGAAGGATCAGGAAGGAGTTCTAAACCAGTCTCAGCTACAAATGAGTATGACAACAGCCTGGGCTGCGTGAGACTCTATCACTAAGCAGCAAGAAAAGGGGTACCATGTGAAGAGACAGACACACATGCACATGAGGGTGGGGACCCACTACCCATGACCATAAGCCAAGCATCTTCCAGGAACTGAGAGGGAGAGCGCTGGAGCAGATCTAGCCCCCAACCCAGCACTTTCAGAGTGGGCATACTTCTGCCAACACCTTGGATTCTGAGCCTCCAGAAACATGTGAATGAACATCCACTCTCCAAGCCATTTGGTGTGTGGTACTTTCTATGAGAGGCCCTAGAAAAAAAAATGATACAAATGTAAGTCAAATGTTCTCTGAACACATGGAAATGAAGGATTCATTATGCCTGAGAGTGTGAAGAAGTCGCCTCAGACAAGGTACTAACAGTGTGAAAAGTACAAAAGCTTTCAAGTGGTAGAGAAAGACTACAACTTAAGCAAATGCACATCTCCAGAAAGAAATAAATACAAGAAAAGATGGAGGAAAAAAATCATTCAAGAAAATCTCTAGAAAGCCAATTAAAGATCCTTTGTAGATATTATGTGTCTAATTGTTCTCCTTTATAAAAACAAAAAACAAAAAAACTCTAACATGACAAAAGATCCTCATATCTCATAAACCAGTAAATGAATATATGACATATATTCATATGAAATGTGGGACTGAAATAAACATAGACCAATGAGGGGCATATTCCAAGTAGTTAAGGCAGAGAATATCAGTAATGAACAAAATAATATCAAATTTTCTCTCAACTTTCTATACAGAGTTTTTTTTTATTAGATATTTTCTTTATTTACATGTAAATTGTCCCTTTCCCAGGTTCCCCTCCAAAAAACAAACAAACAAAAACAACAAGAACAAACTCCTTTTGCCTCCCCCCTCCCCATGCCTGCCACCCCACCCTCTCCCACTTATTGGCCCTGGCATTCCCCTACACTGGGGCACAGAACCTTCACAAGGCCGAGGTCCTTTCCTCCTATTGATGATCGAATTTGCAATCCTCTACTATACACATGCTGCCAGAACATTCAGTCCCACCCTGTATAGTCCTTGATTGGTGGTTGGGTCCCTGGGAGCTCTGAGGGTACTAGTTAGTAATTGTCGTTCGTCCTAAGGGACTGCAAACCCTTCAGCTCCATAGAACCTTTCTCTAACTCCTTCATTG
>JADRCD010200673.1:0-68413 GCA_019843815.1 Montemys delectorum | reverse complement strand
TTTTTTTTGGTTTTTCAAGACAGGGTTTCTCTGTATAGCCCTGGCTGTCCTGGAACTCACTCTGTAGACCAGGCTGGCCTCGAACTTAGAAATCCACCTGCCTCTGCCTCCCAAATGCTGGGACTAAAGGCATGCTCCACCACCACCCGGCAAAACTTGGCACTTCTAATGCCTTCATTATGTGTCATTATTCCTTACAACACATATTTAAGCTTCTCATGTCTGTACTTTCTTTTTTAATAAACACTATTCTAGAATACTTAAAATATCAGCCACTGCCTAATCTTACCAACCTACCCAACTATTTGTTTTTGTAAATTGCCTTTTATAAATATATGAAAATGTATTTGTATGTGTAAATCATAAAATACCAAGCAGGATGCCTTTTCTATTGTATTATGCTATATTGTATATTATATATATGTGTGTATATATACGCACATATATAATAAATATACATATATACATATATGTATATATATAATATATATGGTTTTTTTTTTTTTGAGACAAGATTTTCTCTGTGTAGCCCTGGCTGTTCTGGTACTCAATTTGTAGACCCAGCTGGCCTTGAACTCATCATTTACCTACCTCTGCCTCCTGATTGTTAGGATTAAAAGTGTGTGGTACCACTGCCCAGCTTGAACTTTAGTTTTTAAAGGTGTGATGCTTTTGAGTATATTTTGACTGTTGTTAGGACTTCTCTAAGGATAGTTTAGAGTACCTAACTATCCCCTTTGGAGTCTTTACCAAATGCTTGCAGTAATCAATGAAGAGTTTTCAGCTTCATTGGTGGAGTTTAGAAGGATTTTTCAGTTTTCTGTGAGAGCCGGGAACAATGCAGCACATATCTTAGGGCTTACTTAGTGTATGTACACTTCCATATCACAGTTCATCCTTAAAGGAAGTCAGGACAAGAATTCAAACAGGGCAGGAACCTGGAGACCTAGAGGCAGGAGCTGATGCAGAGGGGTGCCATGGAGGGGTGCTGCTTACTGCTTGCTCCTCACAGCTTGCTCAGCCTACTTTCTTATAGAACCTAGGACCACCAGCCCAAGGATGGTGCTACCCAGAATGGGCTAGGCCCTCTCACCAATTAAGAAAATGTCTTACAGACCTGCCCACAACCCCCACCTTATGGAGGCATTTTCTTTTCTTTTCTTTCTTTCTTTTCTTCTTTCTCTCTTAATTAGTTAATTTTTCTTAATTGAGGTTTCCTGCTCAGATGATGTTAGCTTGTGTCAAAATGATATAAAACTCTCCAGCACAGTGCACAATAAACTATTGTCTTGTGGCACCCCACCCTATAATACATGTCTTAATATTCAGCAATACTCAAGGTAACTTATATACAAATTTCAGAAGTTCATTTTCTGTGTAGCTCCTCGCGCCTCCAACTTTGCCTTGCTGTCTCTGTGCATCTAAGGTGTCCTAATGCTGTATCTCTGGCTTTTCAGACTTGTTGAGAACACTGTGCTCTGCTTGGGTTGCCCATTTCCTCAATAATGAAGCAGAATTTGCAGGTGGCCTTTTATATCCCATGTTATTGGATGGTAGGCTTTATACAATTGCATTACTCTCATCATCCATATCTCTAAGTCTCGAGATTACAACACTCTGGGGCTGGAGAGAAGGCTCAGTGGTTAAGAGCACTAGGCATTCTTGCAGACCACCTGGGGTTCAAGTCTCAGCACCCACAGGGCTGCTCACGACCATTAGCAATTCTAGTTCTGGTGGCTCTCCCATCTTTTGGCCTCTGGGCACTACATGGCACATGGTGCAGATGCATATGAAACACCCATACAGTTATAAAACTTAAAAAAAAAAAAAAGAGTACAACCCTTGTTCTATTCCATTTGCATTTAGCTAATATATCATAGGTCATTCTTTTGCTTTGAAAACATTCTGTGTTTAGGTCTGTCTTTTTAAATCTACATTTTTATTTTTACATTTACTTAGTGTATGTTTAAATGTGTGCATGTCAAGGCTAGAGGTCAACCTTAGGTGCTATTCTGAGGTACTGGCCACACCCTGACTTCTTGTGTGGGTTCTGGGGTTTGAACTCAGGTCCTTGTGGTTACACCGTAATCATTTTACTCACTGCGCTATCTCCCCAGCTCCCTGTGGAGGCCTCATTCGCTTTATGGTCACGTGGTCATGTAGTGCCTTTCCCATATATGGTGTTTGTAAATTTAACATGGTATACATTTAAACTCAGTGGGGTTGTGTTCTTCCTGCAGTTTGCCTTTCTGGGAGAAGGAAAAAGCCAACAATTTGAAGAACGAAATAAAAGAAGTTGAGGAGCTTGAAAACTGGCAGGCTCCAATGCCCTTCCTACACGGTTTTTTCTCCGCTGGTAGGTTCAAGAAATCTCAAAAAAACCTACAGAAACTGGAGGAGTTCTGAAGAGCAGTCCTTTGGGAGGCTTTATGTGGAGCTCAGAGATGGCAGTGCTTCTCCTGGAGTGGGTGTGCCTTCTGTATCCAGGAGGTCCTCTCTGGGCAGAGGTCCTCACCGTGCTCTGAGGGTTGAAATGTGTTGCTTGCGAGCTGTTGGGCTTGTGAGGGAACACGTTCTTTAATGCTGTACCTCTATCCACAGGTTCTTCCAACCTTTCAAGACAACACTGAGCAGAGACATGAGCCCCCAAGCATGTGCTGACTGCCCTCCCAGTCAGCCTCTGCCATTGCTGTTTTTTTTTTAAATTCTTGCTTTTGACATTGTCTCTGTCCTAAACCATTTGTTTGACTCTAATGAGGAATCACTGTTTGGCCTTGTTTAACACTCAACTGTGAAACCTTTCAAGATGTGTAGAAAAGTTGCACTAATCATAAAGCAGACACTTGGGTGCCCTCATCTAGACTCTCCCATGGTCAGCATGTATGTCGGTGCTTTCGTTCCTCTCCCTCTCGCTCTGTTTTGCTGACCCACTTACTAGCCAGTGATACACATCAGAATCCTTTACACCTTCAGACCTACCTTCTGCATGTGTTTCTTGACATGGGGGATATTTTCTAACTGCCATATGCAAATTACCAATGCAAGCTTGTTATTTAGCACTGACACTAATGTACAGCTCATGTTTGGTTTCACTCAGATACAGGATGCCTGCTGGTTAATGGTAGCAGGCAGGCATTATGGAAGTGTTTCTGTTTCCTCAGACTGCTATTACAGACATTAGAGATTGGGTAGCTTATAAACAAAAGGCATTTCCTTTTCATAGTTCTAGAGTCTGGAAATTCCAAGCTCAAGATGCTGTCAGATTTGGTATCTGGTGAGGCACTGCCTTCATATAAGGGGGAGGAGCAAAGTTGGATCTCTGAGGCTTTTTCCTTTTGAGATGAGGATTGTGTTAGTGTGGTATGTGTTGCTGTGACAAATATTCTAACAAAAGCAACTTAAAAAAGAAAAAGTTTATTTTGGCTCCCATCACCAGAGGGATGCAGTTGACCATGGTGGAGAAGACGTGGCATCAGGCATGGAGGGCATTGTGGTAGTAGGAGGCTGGCTGCTCACATGGCATCCACAGTCCATAGTCCACTTCCTTCTCTGAGACTCTTTCCTTAAGTATCTAATCCACTCCTGAAAAACCCCTTGAAACTAGCATTACCTCTCATAGGGACAGCTGACACCAGATCACCTCTTATTAGGCTCTACCTACTCAAAATCCTATCAATTTTCTGTTTTCTCCCACTCTCCTACAGGGTTTCTCTGTGTACTCTTTTGCTGTCCTGGAATTCATTCTGTACACCAGGCTGGCCTTGAACTCAGAGATCTGCCTGGCTCTGCCTCCCAAGTGCTGGGATTAGAGGCGTGCGCCATCAGCCAGTCCTACCCATTTTCAATGTCACTGTATTGGAGACAGTATTAATTTCACTTGTCATTGCTGTATTAGATGAGAAGCAACTTCAGGGTTACTTTGGCTTACAGTATCAGGGGACACAGTCTATCAGTCAGGGAAGGTACAGCAGTAGCAATATCAAGCCCCTGGTCACACTGTATCTACAGTTAGGAGCAGAGAGATGAACACTGGTGCTCAGCTGGATTTCTCATTTTTATTTCATCTGTAAACCATGGGAAGATAGTGCCCATATTCAGGGTGGGTCTTTCCTCCTCTGTTACATGTATCTGAGGAAAACACTCTGAGATACAAGAGTATGTTTCCTCTAAATCTAGTCAAGGTAACAGTAAAGGCCAATCACCAGAGGGACCAAGCCATATCCAAACTATAGCAACAGGAAACTTAACAAATTCCCTAAGAGATTTATTTATGAGCATTCTTTGTCATCCCGCAGTATTTCTAACAGTTTTACTTCAAGGGATTTACTTTGGTTGGACTGTTTTCCTTTTGATCTTGAGCAATTGGCTCCCAAAACTTAGCTCAGTGCTGGCACTATCTAAAAAGGCAAAGTATTTTCCAATTTTACTCTCAAGGTCATGCAGCAGGTCTGTGAGGCTTTTCTTGCTTGGTCTGACAATTAAGACAGTGTATCTGAACATATAAACACCTCCACCTTGACTGAGGAATGTGCCACACGGGTGGTGCACTTTTTAGTGACCCTATGGGCCAAGTTCCAAGTGGATTTGGAACGGGACAGGGAACTCAGAGAGATGACTGGTGTCCTTCCGATGCGGGACAACCACCGCTGCCTTGAGAGCCTGAACATTGAGGTTGCTTTACTTGAACTCTGTAAGAATCTGTATGTGAAAGGCAAACATTTCTGGGAGTGTACACAGGAGCCCGTGAATCTCTTAAACTATCAGCCAAATAGCCTAATGCTTTATTTTCTGATGAAGAGTGCCTACTTCTAACAAACTCAGAGTGTGCTCAGGGGGCAGCAGATAGTTCTATCCCAATAGTAAAGGCAGCAGTGTGGCATGATTGTTTGGCTACCAATACGAACAATGATAGTAATAGAGATTTCTGCTATGGATAGTCAGAGCACAGTTGCACTAAAATGAGTTGTTCATCGGGATTTCAAGTAGAACTGAGAATTCTGCATTTATATTAGCCAGACTCAGAAACTTACAGTGACCATAAGGGAGAGAACATAAGGAGATGCAGGGACTAAGTGAGTCTTTGGGATGATGTAGCTGTGCCTGAAGGAAGGACAAGTGGTCCCACAGAGATGGTGGTGCTGTCTATAGGGCTTCTTGAAGCCCATATAGCATTATCGTATAACTAGAAAACAAAACAAACCTCCCTCTAATGGACACTGAGAGATGTACAAGTGAGCCGTTTGCCAGGCAGAATTCAACCCCTATTTACTTACCCATTGTTCAGTAAACTTCCTGTACATCCCATACAGATCAACTGGTACTATTTCCTAGAATAAGAAATTCACATGGATAGGTTTTACAGATACTGATGAAAAGGCCTATGATGTAGTTGGCATAAAAGTCCAGGGCATAAATATATGCATGTGACAAAAGAAAACCTTTCTGAGACATGAATGTGAGACCTGTGCATTTAGGGTCTGGGGAATAGTGGTCCCAAACAGAGCAATGAACTCAGATGACTCTTGAACCCTGGGGCCTGAGGAAAAGCAGATTCTCTTTGGGAGCAGTGTCCCACCTCAGGGCACAGGAGACTCTCTAGAAATGAGACCCACAAAGATGAACTCCTGAGGAAAAAAGATTAAAAACTACAATTGGATCCACCACAAAGAATTGCTAGTAGTTGAACTCCAGCCACATTAGGTGACTAAGACTGTTTTGCAGGGACTGGGGAGATGGCTCCACGGTTAAAGGTGCTCGCTGCTCTTCCAGAAGGAACAAGTTCAGTTCTCAGCACCCAAGGGAGGCTCACAACCCCCTGTAGTTCCAGCATCAGGGGGTCTCAAACCCTCTTCCTGCCTCATCGGACACCCTCACACATATTGCGTACACATTCACGCACGTTACATATAAATAAAAAACCTTAAAGAACGTCTCTGTAATATGGTATTGATTACTGTGGTAGGGTGCATGCAATTCATTTTGTAGTAAAGATGTTAGGTCATCAGTTTTCTCAGTGCTGGCTGATGTGTAAATGAGAGGAAGGGTCTAGGGAAGCCAATCTGGGTGTTGGGGATGGAGCTAGAGAGCCTGTCTTTAATTGAGTACATTTATTTGGGAGAGATTATAGGGAATGACTAATACTCTTCCCACCCATGTCCTGATGTTGCTGTTGACTTTCTTCCCTAATTTTAGGGGATTAAGATTTTTCTGTATAGTCTCTTGGTGAGAGGTAAGGGCTGGTAACATGGCTCACCAGGTAAAAGCACTTACCAAGCAAGCCCAGTGGTGTGGGTTTGATCTCTGCAGCCCTCTGTGGAAGGGGAGAATTGACTCCTGAAAGTTGTCTTCTGACCTCCATGTGTATGCTGTGGTTTTCAGTGCCCTCTCTCCAGGAATAAATAAAAATGAAAAAGTACAAAAGCAAAACCAGAAAGCTAGAAGTTGATATTTAAGTATTTTCCTCAAGTAAGTAAATGTTAGCTCAGTCCGATCCAGTTCCAGAAGGTGATTATGGAGGCAAAATGGAGAATGGCACAGCCTAAAGTTCCCTTTGTAAGCTAGATAGACCACTGCTGTCCTTCTGGAGCCAGACTCCCCATCTTGCACATCAATAGCTATTATGTGAAAAATGGTCTCTGTGTCAGATCAACTTGGAATTTTTTAAAAAAGATATTTACTTATATATTTTAGGGCTTTGTCTGCATGAATGTCTGCACATCAGAAGAGGACATCAGATCCTCTTCTGTGTGGATGGTTGTGAGTTGCCATGTGAGTGCTGGGAATTGAACTCAGAACCTCTGGAAGGACAGGCAGTGCTTATTACCACTGAGCCATCTCTCTAGATCTCCATTTGGAAATTCTTTAAAACAAAACAAACAAACAAAGACGGGGGAGGGGGAGATGGCTCAGTACTTAAGAATGTGTACCACTCCTGTAGACGGTGGGCTTGGCTTCCAGCTCCCATCTGGTGGCTCCCAACCATCTGTAATTCCAGTTCAAGGGCAAGATACTCATATGCATCAAAAAAAAAAAAATCTAAAAAGGAAAAGAAAAGTGTATTAACTTATAGAGCTGCCGTGGTGTAAGACAATAGAAGTGGGTTCTGGGCTGGAAAGGTGGTACAGCCAGTACAAGCACTGGAGGAGCTAGAGGATAGTTTTGGCTCCCAGCACCTGCATAGTACCTCATAACTGCATGTCACTTTAGTTCAAGGGATCCAAAACTGTCATCTGGCCTCCTCAGGTACCACACAAATGTGCACAGACATACATGCAGGCAAAACCACCAATAAACATTAAAGATGTAAACATTAAACATTAAAAAAAGTAAACATCTTTGAAAAAACAGAGAAGTGGATTCTCTTCTGACTTCAGAAGCAGGGGTTGGAGGACAAGTTGTTCCCAGGGTCGGAACCTTGGAGGTTCAGGAAGAGTGCACCTCATGCCTCTTTACCTCTAGCACAGCAGTTCTCAACCTGTGAGTCACAACCCCTTTGGGGTTGTTAAACCACCTTTTTCACAGGGGTCACTTACGACCATTGGAAAACAGATATATTATGCTTTCATCAACAATAGCAAAATTACAGTCATGAAGTAGCAATGAAATAATTTTGTGATTAGGAGTCACCACAACCTGAGGAACCGTATTAAAGGGTTGCAGCGTTAGAAAGCTGAGAACCACAGCTCTAGATTCATCTGAGAACTATCACTCCTATCGTGCCTCATTCTGTACACACTGCTTTTACTGTGTATCCATGCCACTTCACTCTGTCCCTTTTAAAGGAATATATGAGTGTTATCTTTTATAAATACTTGTCTTATAAGACTGGCTTTCAGATTATTAGCTCTTTCTAGCAAATGATTATCATAACATATATACAAGCACACATGCATCACTCTTGGGTCAGGGACATAGAAGAGTAGATAACTCAAGATTATAGCTATGTATTAGCTTAATCTGGAAAAGATGACCACATGGGCTGGGCATAATGCCACACACTTTTAATCCTGCACTTGTGATGCAGGGGTAGGAGAAGGATTTCTGTGAGTCTACATACCAACTTCCAGGATAGCCAGGACTACAAAGACCGAATCTCAAAAACAGTAATAATAACAACAGCAGCAGCAACAACAACAATTAACAGCAGCAACCACCCAAACCCAAACCCAAACCCAACAAAAAACACAACAAAACAAAGCAATCCCAAAAGTTGATCACATAGGAGGTCCAAGGCAAGTAAAGTTGGTTTTAATATTGTTCTCTTAAAGGCAGATTAAACAGGCAGAGTACATAGTAGGATAGCAGTCTTAGGTGTATTATTAACTCCACCTGTGAGGGTTAGCAAAAAGTTCTAGCCTCTTAGGATGAAAGAGATATTTTTATCACAATGCATTGCCACAGTTCCTCCTTTTTGTTTTATCAAAGAAAAAAAAAACCCATGTAGATGGAGGTAGTCACTGGGGAAGAACTGGTCAAGACATGCTGTACGTGGGGATAGCCTGAATGCACCACTTCATTCTAGGTGGTCCTTCTGAAAAGTTGACAAAGGCATACCAGGACTTTGAGAAGGAAAACAGAATGGTGTTACCTATAAAAAGACTACACCTTAAGAATTAGTCCTGTACTAGTCAGGGTTCTCTAGAGTCACAGAACTTAAAGAATGAATTAGTCTCCTCCCAACTCTCCCCTCCCAAAAAGATTTATTGGAATGATTTACAGGCTGCAGTCCAGCTGATCCAACAATGGTTAGCTGTAAAGAGAAAGTCCAAGAATCTAGTGGTTGCTCAGTCCCACAAGGGTGATATCTCAGCTGGTCTTCAGTATATGCTGCAATCCAGAAGTAGGCTTTGATGCTAGTGAAAGAATGGATGTGCTAGCAAGGTGAGGGCAAACAGACAAAGAACAAAAGCTTCCTTCTTCTACATCCTTATATAGATGTCCAGCTGAAGTTATGGCCCAGATTAAAGGGATTGAGTCTCACCATCTCAAGATTTGGATTAAATGTCTGTGTCTTCCCACCTTAAAACTTAAATTCAGATCAAAGATGCATGCTTACTATCTCAAAGGTCTAGACCAGAAGTAGATTCACTCATTTTAAATGAAGTAGAAAAACAATTACAGATGTGGTCTCCATTCCTGGACTGTAGTTTATTTCAGATATAGTCAAGTTGACAACCAAGAATAGCCATCACAAGTCCACCTCTTTTCAACTTGACACACAATCATAGCTTCTTATGTCATAATTAATTTCCAAATGAAAACAATCAGGTCATGATAATACCTAAACATAATATATCCATACCATGTAAAATCACAGATGCATTATATATTTAACCA
The DNA here is from genome assembly GCA_019843815.1 of Montemys delectorum. Taxonomy (NCBI): domain Eukaryota; kingdom Metazoa; phylum Chordata; class Mammalia; order Rodentia; family Muridae; genus Montemys; species Montemys delectorum. The sequence goes on along the minus strand of JADRCD010200673.1, from coordinate 59,077 downwards.
GGTTATAATTATGCCTAACATGATATAACTTGTACAACCCCCGGTACAACTACAAAAAATTATAAATTTAGAATAGGTGGTAGTGTCCTTTAGGGGACATTTTTAGTATCTCAAACTTAAATATGATAATTATTGTTATTCTCTTAATTGATATTACAACATATGATGAAGAAATCAAGGAAAACACAAATATTTGGACAAATGCATTCTTAAGAAAATACAAGAGAAGCACTCATGTCAACTATAATCCTCATTTTTCTTTTGCAACTGGTCACATCAATTTAGCTGGTATTTAAAACTACCATCCTCTACTACCCATTATGTATTTCCTAAACCCTCAGCAGGTCTTGGCTCTTTTCCTGGAGAAGTGACCCATACCTTCATTTCCAATGGATCTTGTGCCCTTTGTCATCCTGCCTGGATTAGGTTGTTGTAGTTTCTCATTGGCTTTAATTACATGTTATGATAGTACTAAGTGACACCCTAAAGAATTTCCTGCATTCCAGACATAATCTTTCTTACCTCTGTGTGGAGAAGCAATCCAATTTCCCCATGGTAATCTGGATCAATTACTCCTCCTAACACTGCTATTCCTTTCTTAACCTGTAGGTTTAAGGGCACTAGAAGCCCAAAGTTGCCAGGGGGAAATCTAAGCTTCTAGTTCAATGGAATTTTTGTAGTAGTTCCTGGCAGGAGACTTCTCCCTCTGGAACCAAAGAACTTAGGGTTGCAGGAACAGAAAGCATTTTTCCCCCTAGTGGGTCATTAGGGGTGATGGTGAGTGGAAATACTCCCTTTTCCAGCCCCTGATTCTCGGACCCATAGATCCTGGCTATGGGAGAAATTTTACCTTACATTGGATGCTGACTCAAAGTATATACTGCCTTCTGAAGAACCCTGCCTCAGCCCTCTAGGCTGCTGCTACCTAATTGGCACTGTAACTGTGTCTTTAAAAGGCCATTCTGGGCTGGAGAGATGGCTCAGTGGTTAAGAGCACCGACTGCTCTTCAAGAGGTCCTGAGTTCAATTCCCAGCAACCACATGGTGGCTCACAACCATCTGTAATGGGATCTGATGCACTCTTCTGGTGTGTCTGAGGACAGCTACAGTGTACTCACAGACAAAATAAATCTTAAAAAATAAAAATAATAATAAAAAAGGCCATTCCATATTACTATCAGGCCAGCTGCTTCAGGATGGTGGGGAACATGGTAAGACCAATGGATTCCATGACCATGGGCCCACTGTCACACTTCTCTCGCTGGAAATGAGTACTTTGGTCAGAAGCAATAATTTGTGGAATACAATGATGGATAAGGCATTCTGTAAAGTTCATAAGTTGTGGTTTTGGCAGAAGCATTATGTGCAAGAAATGCAAATCTGTAACCAGAATCTGTCTCTACTACAGTAAAGACAAAGCACTGTCCTTTCCATGGAGGAAATGGTCCAATGTGGTCAGCTTCCCACTAGGTTGTTCTCCAGGTAATGGTGTCATATCTGGGTCTCAATGTTGGTCTCTGATGTTGGCAGATTTGGCACTCAGAAGTAGCTGTAGCCAGGTCAGTCTTGGTGAGTGAATGTCTATATTGTTGAGCCCATGCATAACCTCATCTATGGCACTATGGCCATTTTGTTCATGTGGACATTGGGCAATGACAGGAATGACTAGGGAAAGAGGCTAACTGTCCCCACAATAGGTTATCCTATCTACTTGATTACTGAACTCCTTAGCTGAAATCACCTTTTGATGAGTATTTACGTGAGACACAAATATCTTCACATTCTATGCACATCTACATACTTCTTCCTCAGATGTTTTTCTCACCCATTTTCCAATCATGATCTTTCTATGTTCAAGACTATTCAGCCAATCCATTTTACAGCACATGAATCAGTGAATTGGTTCATCTGGCCAAGTTTTGCCTACCGTGAAGATTTCCCTTTGTCAGCATCTTTCAGAGTTGTACCAAAAAGGGTTTGTAATGCTGCAGCTGTCCACTTCTGGGTGGTGACTGTATAAAGTGCACAACAGTCAGTAAACCAGGCCTAGTTGTCTCTTCCTCAGTACACTGATTGTAGGGAACACCCCATGAGGCTATAGGTGCACACTTGGCAGTTGCATTGTAACAAGAGCAGAAACCATAGGCATTTGGGCAACTTCTTCATGTAACTCGCTTGTGCCATCAGGACCTGGTCAGGTCCAATCATGTATATACCACTTCCTTATTTTTTTTTTTTTTCGAGACAGGGTTTCTCTGTATAGCTCTGGCTATCCTGGAACTCACTCTGTAGACCAGGCTGGCCTCAAACTCAGAAATCTGCCTACCTCTGTCTCCCAAGTGCTGGGATTAAAGGCATGGGCCACTACCGCCCAGCTTACCACTTCCATTTTTAAAAAAGATTTATTTTATGTATATGAATATACTGTAGTTGTCTTCAGACACACCAGAAATGGGCATCAGATCCCATTGCAGATGGTTATGAGCCACCAAGTGGGTGATGGGAATTGAACTCTAGAAGAGCAGCCAGTGCTCTTAACTGCTGAGCCTTCTCTCTAGTTCTATACCATTTCCATTTGATAATGGATTGCTGCTGTGCATGTCCTACTTGATGATTTAGTGTGTCCAATAATACTCAGTTCATGATGGGCAGCTCGGGTCACATGGTAACTTGGTGGCTTATTGTCAAATGTTCAGTTTCTACTGAAGCCCAATAGCAGGCCAAGAGCTGTCTTTTAGAGGGAGAACAGTTGTCTGCTGATGATGGTAGAGCCTTGTTCCAAAATCTCAAAGATCTCTTCTGTGATTCACCTATAGGTATGCCAAAGCTCCATCTGTCACTAACACCTCAAGTACCATTGGATCTGTTGAGTCTTCTCCTGTCTCAGGCCCCACACAAAACTAACAGCTTTCCTAGTCACTTATAAGATGCCCATGTGAGAATTGTAATGCTTCCAGAATCCAAATAGGCCCACTAAACATTATGCTTCTTTCCTATAGTGGGGGTCAACTATAATTATTTATTCTTCACCTTACAAGGAATATCTCTGTATTCCCCACACCACTGGACTCCTAAGGATTTCACTGATGTATACAGTCCTTGAATTCTGGTTGGATTTATTTCCTATCCTCTGATTCATATCTGTGTTACCAATGAGTTGCTACCTCCTGTTCACTTGGTCCAGTCAGCATAATGTTGTCAATATAGTGCACCAATGTGATGTTTTGCAGAAGAGTCAGACAATCAAGATCCCTTCTAACTAAGTTATGACACAGAGCAGGAGTCTACATATCCTTGAGGTAAAACTGTAAAGGTATACTGCTGGCCTTGTCATCTGAAAGGGAACTGCATCTGGTGGTCCTTATGAACAGATTCTGAGAAAAAAGCATTTGCATGATAAGTAGCTAAATACCATGTACCAAATGTGTTAATTTGCTCAAGTAAGAACACTACATGTGGTACAGAAGCTGCAACTGAAGTTAATATTTGATTGAGGTTTTGATGGTTAACTGTCACTTAACCGGCCAGATAGCAGAGTTAAAGGGAGACACAGTAGAAACCACCCTTGCATCTTTTGAGAACTTGATGGTGGCACTAATTTCTGCAGTTCCTCCAGGGATGTGATCTGTTTTTGATTCACTATTTTCTTTGGCAGAGGCAACTCTAAAGGCTTCCATTTAGTCTTTCTAATCATAATAGTCCCCACTCCACAGGTCAGGAATCAATATGAGAAATCTGCCAACTTCTAAATATATCTATCTCAATTATACACTCTGGGACTGGGGGAATAACCACAGCATGAGTTCAGGGACTTACTGTGAGTAGGACTTCAGCCAAAACTCCAATAATTAACTGGCCTCCACAAGCCACTACTCTAACTGGAGGACCACAATGTTACTTGGGATCTCCCAGATTCAGTGTCAGTCAGAACCAGTATCCAACAGATTCTGGAAAGTCTTGTTTCCTTTCCTCGAGTAAAAGGCCATCTGTTCCTTTGGGGAAGCACTGGAGAACGATTAACAGTAACTTTAAGGTGTTTTATCAAAGTCCTTCCTCAGGGGAACTTGGCTACTCCTTCATTCAAGGGGTTCTGGGTCTGCAAACTGGCTCAAATCTGAAAATTGATTCACTGGCTGAGATTGCCTTGTGCCATGTTCCAATGTAGCCTTTCTTTCATTTGTTTGAGAATTTTTCCACTTATACAAATCAAATATTTAGTAGGCTTCTTATTTACTTCATGCCTGGAAATACCATGACCAATGAGCCAGTACCAAAGGTCCATACAAGTCATGCCATTATGAACATTGTGCTGTCTATGCTGCCATACAATAGTTATGATCATCTTGCTTTTGTTGATTCAGTGCTGCCACTGGGCTCCTGCTACCCCAGGGCCCAATTAAGCCCATTGCATTTAATTCACCCAACTGAGCAGCAGCATCTCCAACCCTAAGGTTTGGCACAAGCAAAAGGGAGAGAACAAAACTCTTCAAATGTGCTGGTGCCCCTCTCACCATCTTGCGTCTTATTGGATTAGTGAAGGGCATGTCTTCTGGGCCTTCCCATTGTTGAGCATTACGTTTCACACAGTGTATCCAATCTAGCATTGCAATTTCCCTGAGCCTTAAAATCCCTTCGTCAACACTAAGCCAAGGGATATCAGGCATCTCCAATTCCTTTTCAGTAGGCCATCTTTTGACAAACACTTCAGCCAACCATTCAAACAAACTTTTGAAACCTTTTTGAACTGTGCGAGCTTCCATATTAAACCTTAAATCTCCACTCAGAGGGCCCATGTCAATAAACTTAGCCTGATCCAGTTTTATGTTCCTTCCACCATTATCCCACACCCTTAAAATCCACTCCCACACATATTCCCCAGACTTCTGCTTGAATGAATTAGCAAACTCATTAAGCTCCTTAGTAGTATAGCACACCTCCTCACGGACCACACTTTCTATGTCCTCTCTAGGAGCCTGCTTTGCCTTAAGTCTGGTTATAGGTCTAGAGGCAACTATTTTGAGGTTCTGAGGGACATCAGTATTGTCTTGCCCGGTATTTCCTTTAGAGATAGCCACTGCTGGTTTAATAGATAATAAAGGATTAATTTCCTCAGTGAAAGGTGAAAAAGACAGTATTTCAAGGGGTGGGGCTGAGGGTACTACTTCTTCATGTGAGATAAACCCTTGAGAATCTGAGGACTCAAAGTTCTCAGCTTCAATAGGATCCTCCCACACATCCCCATCCCAAGTTATAGGATCCCATTCTTTACCAATTAATGCTTTTACTTTACCTGTTGACACCTTCCGAGGCTGGGACTTAAATTTTCCTTGTAATTCAGCTAATCTTTTAATGAGAGCTTCCGTTTGCTTTTCCATAAATCGAGCTTTGTGGCTACTGGAGAGAAGATTCTCTTCCAGGGCACACTTAGAAACCTTTAGATTGTTTATGAGCATCTGGAGATGGTCAATTTTATCATTAAGTTCTTTGTTGTCCTTCACCATATTCTGAAGTTGGTTAATTTTATCCCGGAGCTCATTCCTATCCTTTATCAGTTTATCCAGAGATACTAAAAGCAACCAACCAGCAGCATCATTTCCCTTATTTTCCCCTAAACTGCCAAAAGTTTCATATACAGGGTCACCTAATCCATTGTTGCTCACAATTGGTGAGTCAGGATAATCAAATTCATTTATCTCTTTAATTTTGTAATACAGTTCACACCATGGGCTTTCAGTACTCTCCGAGCTCCCAGGAGAGGGGGTGACTGGAGAAGCTTCAGTAGCTGAAGACGCTGGTGAATGGAAATGTCTATTCCAGATACTTAAAAGATTCATCCTTATACCTCTGTTTCTCTAGAACCACTTCTGGTACAAAAATCTGTATTAGTCAGGGTTCTCTAGAGTCACAGAACTCATGGAATGAATCTCTCTCCTTCCCCTGTAGTCCAACAATAGAAAGTCTAAAAATCTAGTAGTTGCTCAGTCCCACAAGGCTGCATGTCTCAGCTGGTCTTCAGTATATGCTGCAGTCCAGAAGTAGGCTTTGATGTCAGTGAAGGAATGGATGTGCTAGCAAGGCGAGGGCACGTAGACAAAGAGAAAAAGCTTCCTTCTTCGACGTCCTTATACAGATATCTAGCTGAAGGTATGGCTCATATCCAGCTGAAGATATGGCTTATATGTCCACGAAAGACATACTTCAAGATTTGGATTAAAGACATGTGTCTTCCCACCTCAAGACCTGGATTAAAGATGCATGTCGTTCTACCTCAAAGGTCTGGACTAGAAATGGATTTATCCACTTTAACCAGACAATCTCGCACAGGTGTGCTCCCCACTTCTAGGCTGTAGTTGTTTCCAGATATAGTCAAGTTGACAATGAAGAATAGCCATCACAGTCCTGAAAACTATAGAAGGGAGTTATCAAACATCATTTTCAGTGTTTACTTTGAATAGTGTAACTGTGGCAGTTATGATAGCTATAAACATCATTCCAATGAATCCTTTCATATATGTATATCCTGGAGTACTAAACTAACTTGTTTTAAAGCAGATCTCCTATGCCATGGATCAGTCAGATATACAGGAATCCAGGCATGAACTTTTTGTCTAAGAATTAAAACAGGAGATAAAATCAGTGCAATAAGAGAAACCGTGGTGAATGGCTCAGAAGTAAAAAAAAAAAAAAACACATGCTACTTTCCTTAGGACCACTGGCTGGAGTTAACTTCACACTAGTATGGTCTCATTGTAACCCAATCACATCTGTAAAGACTCTACAATATTGCCAAATGAGTTCACCTGGATAGGTACCAAGAATCAGGATGCGAATGTATCTAGTTGGAGATGTATTTCAACTCAGAACAGGGAAAAAGAGATTTCCTCATCTTACAAGTTCTTATTGGCTTTCATTTTGGCAAAGTGGATGGGAAATGTGGGGTCTTTTTTTGTTTGTTTGAAGTGAAGTAATCATGAAACATGTATTTATTGAGTTTCCCATCCAACTGATTTTCTGAGGGACATTTGGGAAAATGTATGTGTGGCACTTGGGAGGACTAATTCACATAATAAAAGGGGCAATGTTGGTGAATCTGACTCGAATTCACACCACAGACAAGGTAGATCTCAACAGGTTGCTGAAGTATGTTCTGTTCTTAAAATACCAATTCTTTGTAACACTTTTCTAGCAGTTGACATTAACATGTCTTAAGGAAGAGATACCTTTTTTTTTGTTTGTTTGTTTGTTTTTTCGAGACAGGGTTTCTCTGTGTAGGCTTGGCTGTTCTAGAACTCACTCTGTAGACCAGGCTGGCCTCGAACTCAGAAATCCGCCTGCCTCTGCCTCCCAAGTGCTGGGATTAAAGGCGTGCGCCACCACTGCCTGGCAAGAGATACCTTTTTAAAGTTAGCATGAAGATGATGGAATGTTGAGTGGAAGAAGCCACTGTCATGAACCTTTGGAATAGCCTATGTGAAAGAGGACCAGTTCAACTATGGATTTATTAGGACTCTTGATTACAAATAATGGAAAGCTAACTCCAATGACAAAATCCAAAAGGGGGATATGGAAGTAAGCATGACTTGGGAATGTTCTGGATCCAGGGATCATGTAGTTCAAAATACAATTGTGGGGTGTCATACAATTGGTAGGTTAGAGGCTTATCAGCTAGCAGAAACCTGTTTTGGTTCCTAGCATAAAATCCCCAGAGAGGAGTCCTCAGCTTTGCTCTGATCTGGTCAACCAAGAGGTGTGTGACCTGGGAGTGTGGGATAAAAACAAACAACTAAGTGATGTTGGCAGGAGGTAATGGTTGCACATCTTTACAAGAAAGCACTGCAAAGAGGCAGAAAATGGCTTGTCACCTGTCATCCTGTCAGTTGACAAATGCGATTGTAGGTCACTAAACCCAACAGTTCTTCAAAACACTACACTGCCTCTCTCTCAACTGAAAGCAGAGATATTTTGATACAATTTCCTATTTCAAGGAAAAAAAAAACAACAAAAATCGAATCAGAAAATCCGTCATGTCTTCGAGAAGCGGCAAACAGAAGAACAAACAACGGCAACAAACCAGAGCCGCTATGCACAGCATAAAAATCCTCCCCTAGGGGCCTGGGGTGGCTCCAAGCAACTGCTCTGGAGAAGTGAAGAGGTCTGCGTGGGAGAGGGAGGAGATGCCGGAGAGTCTGACAACTCCCACCTCCCCGAGACTTCGTGGCCTCGCAGCCGCCCTCTGACTTCAGGATGCCGGGGGCAAGGCTCTCCAGTGGGCCGGCCACTCACCGAGTCAGTCCCCCACCGAGACCCGGCTGCGCGGGAGCTGGCGGGCCGGCGTAACGCCTTCTGAGGGTCCTCGGGGTGCCTTCCGAACCCCTCGCGGGGGCTGAGGTCCGCGTCGCTCAGGCTAGAGCCAGGATCCCGGGCCCGCCTGCCCGGCACCCTCGGCGCTTGGCTCTGCGGGTGGCACTTCCCGGCGGAGAGCGGACTCCCTTTACTGCACCTCCCCGGAGGAGTCCGCGAAGCTCCGGTCGCTGAGATCCCGCCCAGCGCGGCGCGTTCCGTCCAACTAAAGAAACAACCCGACCTCTGGACCCGGCGTGCTTCCGAAGGCCACGCCCCTCGACAGTCCCCATCCCGCCTCCCGCGCAACGTCAGGACCAATCCCCTCACGGCGTCCCCGGTCAAGTTCCACCCCCTGCCCTCTCGCGAGACTTCTGTCCTTTCTTCACCCCTCCCTCCCCGTCTCGGACCTGCGCGGGACGTCGGGAGCTCAAGCCCCCGCGGTCGGAGGATTTTCCTCCATCAAAGTCTTAAGGTTCCGAACGGGCCGCGTCCTTTTTTTTTTTTTTTTTTTTTTTTTTTGCCTTCGGCCATCTAAGATCTCGCGAGATTTACAGGGCCCGCCCACGCCGCGCCTGCGCAGACCTCCCCGAAGCGGAAGGTCGCTCTCGGAGGCAGGGGCCGCTTTACGTCCCGTGACGGAAGCGTCGTTACTACTTTCTCGAAAGCTCCCCTCGGCCGCTCGCCGGGACACTCCGCCGCCAAGATGCCCCGGATCATGATCAAGGGGGGAGTGTGGAGGAATACGGAGGTGAGGCAGCTTTTCCCGCCGTCCGCAGCCCTCCGCGGGGTCCGCTAGCGTATGCGCACGCGCGCCGGGGGAGCCCCGGGAGCCGTGGCTGTCCCCGCCCCGCGCGGGGTCTGCGTTGGGGGCCGCGACCGCGCGGGCCCCGGGGACCCTCGCCACGCACGCGTGCGCGCGGACGGGTGCCTTGGCTCGGCTCGGGGGCGAGGTCGCGGCCCGGCGCCCCGGCGCTCCGCGCTCCGCGCCGGCTAGGCCAGCGCGGGACGCGCCCCCTCCGTGTCCCCAGCCACCCCGTGGCGGCCCGACCCGGACCTCCCCGCCTAGCGAGCCTGGCTTCTCTCCAGCTCCTTCCTCTCCCAGCTCGCGCACAGCACAGCGCTTCGCTCTGCTGGAAGCCGCCGTGGCTGCCAGTCTGTTTTCCAGAGACTTCCTTAATTGCGCGTTTGTAAACGTCTGCACCTCCCTGCTCATCCTGGCACCCGGGCATAGCCCGTCCGTCCGTTCTGCAGATCCCCAAGGTCTTACCTTTCCAGTCACGCCACCCCTGCCGGGAGAGAAGCCAGTTAGGACAGACTTACGTACGGTGGTGTTTGCTTCCAGAAGGGTAGTAGATTTATGTCACGGGGAGCGGAGCTGCAGAGGAAAGGAAGTAAAATGGAAATTTAACTGCCGTGCATCTTAATCGAATACGCGGAATGTGCTTTTGCTTTCTTGAGATGGCTCCTGGTTGCTTGGCATCTTTTTGACCGTCCTCCAAACTTAGCTGAGAACATTTCTTAGAGTCCTTGCCCATTCATTGCTCGTCCTGTTGAGAGTGAGTTGTCTGTAATGGTTTTGCGATACCGATCTTTCATTTGCTGCAGCTTACTTTGTTTTCGCAAGCGCTTCTGTGTGGTTCCGGCTGGGTTACTTCTCAGAGCCCCAGTTTACTCATTTTTATAAGACAAATAATAGTGTTTAGGCTCTTGAAAGGTGTTGCCAGTTTGGAGCATTGCGAACACAGCTGGGTACATTAGTAGGCTTTCAGTAAAAATGAGTTGCTGTTGTCCTCATCAGACAGCACAACAGTAGGACCAGGCTTTGGCATTCTAGTAGGAAGCAGGATGTTTGGTGATGTTTGGGAATGAATTTTGTAGGATAGGTACTTGCTGTATGTATTTGGTTGAAGATGTGTTGAAGTATAGAAAAACTTCACTAAAGTTACAAATGGAGGCACTGGAAAGGGACTTGCATGCACTGAGGCAGTTTAAAACTGGAACTCGGCTTCTGAGGAAGAAGCAGAATCACAAACTCAAGTAAAAGCAGGATACATCCCCTCCCTCTCCGTGTGCGTGCATGCGTGCATGCGTGTGTGCGTGCGTGTGTGTCTGTGTGTCTTGTGTCTGTCTGTCTGTCTGTCTGTCTGAGAGAGGGTCTTTCGTACCTTATATTGGCTTTGAGCTTGCCTATGTAGATGAGGGTGACTCTTAACTTCTGATTCTCTTGCCTCTACCTCTCCCGGTCTGGCACTACAGGTGTGTATTGTCATGCAAAGTCTATGGGAGTCTAACCCAGGACTTAAAGTGTACTAGGTGGGTACTCTACCAATTTAGTAATGGGAGAGAAGCTGGAGTGGAGGGGCTTAAATATGAGACAGGTAGTTCAAGTTCATTGCAAAAAGTCTAAAAGTAAAGTGCCCAAGTGTTTGTGAGTTTGCTTGGCAGGTTGTCTGGGGACTGGGTTATACTTGGGGTACTCTGGTGAAACAGTTTTTGGAGATTGCAGTAGACAGGATGCTGACTGATGAGGTAGAGGGAGCTGTGGATCCTGGGCTGTCATGGTGAGTAGGATGCCTTCCAGAGAGGAAATTTGTTGAACCAGAGTCTCAAGTTGTTTCTTTGATTCTCTCTCCTGGAGTATATAAGACCTGGTTCAGGTAGATATTCAGGAAGTGGTTGATGTTGTTTTGAGTAAATATATAAACGTATGTGAACTTTGTGAAGAGAATGGCTGGTACATACCGGTGAATAATTTTGTCTCTTATAAAGTAATGTTTTCAGCATTGACTTTTCCCACATCCAGTTTGTTGAGGGGCAGGTAAGATGTCCTTTTTCTGTTTTTTTTTTTTTTTTAAGAAAAGATATGAGGCTGGAGAGATGGCTCAGCGGTTAAGAGCACTGACTGCTCTTCTAAAGGTCCTGAGTTCGGATCCCAGCAACCACATGGTGGCTCACAGTCATTTGTAATGAGATCTGATGCCCACTTCTGGTGTGTCTGAAGACAGCTACAGTGTACTTACATATAATAATTAATAAATCTTTGGGCTGGGGCAAGTGGGGGGGGGGCTCTGAGTGAGCAGAGGTCCTGAGTTCAATTCCCAGCAACCACATGATGACTCACAACCATCTGTACAGCTACAATGTACTCATATACATAAAATAAATAAATAAATAAATCTTTCCTAAAAAAATACATTTTTACTTTTAAAATTATATGTCTGTACATGAGTACAGGTACCTTCAGTGGCTAGAGGCTTTGGATCCCCCTGGGGCTGGGGGTATAGGTAAGCTGCCTGATGAGGGTGCTGGGAGTTGAACTCACCTTTTCTGCAAAGAGCAGTACATGCTCTTAACCACTGAGCTGCTTCCCAGTCATCTCCTTCTGATTCTTCTATGCTAGTATCATTAACTGTTAATAAAGTTTCCATGTCTTTTTTTTTTTTTTTTTTTTTTTTTATGATCATGTGTGTCTCTTACAGGAACACTGCAGGGACTAACTTAAGTTTTGTTTTTTTCTTCATTTGGAGACTTGTGACTGAATGCATTCTCTTTGGCAACTCTTCTAGGATGAAATTCTGAAAGCAGCAGTAATGAAATATGGGAAAAACCAGTGGTCTAGGATTGCCTCATTGCTGCATAGGAAATCGGCAAAGCAGTGCAAAGCCAGATGGTATGTACTAGTCAGTAAGTGGAAAACAGCATGATCCCTATTCCCACTGTGATGCGTGAGATAGCTTGCCCCCCCACCTCGCCCCCAAGAGCGTGGACTGTGATGTGGAGGGAAGTATGGAGAGAGGTGCCTTTAGATGCACTTACCACTTGCTTCCTGTGTCTTGAGCAAACCATTTTTCCTACTCTTTACTCTGCCTGTTTTCTCACAACTTAGCACTAATTGATCAGTTGTGAAGTGAGGTAATAATTTTGAGTGTGCCTTGTGAGACACAATACAAAATCTTAGGTAGCTTGGCCTCAGATCCTTGAGTTGTGATCTAAAAGTTTATAAATTGGTTATTTTAGGACTTACTTTCCCAAAGAAATAAATGCTAATAATGCTTGAATTTTTTTATTTTTTAAAAGGCCAGGTCACAGTGGTTAGTTTCCTTGTACTAGGGCAGCAATGTTGCATATTTGCGACACTAAAATGCAACATTCCACCCACGTGTCACCTTGTTAAGTCACAGGGTGGTGTTCTTGACTTGAATGAACCCATCCTAGCTGCAGCCTGGGATGTGCTGTGAGAAACGTCTTTTGGATTGTATGACGTGACCCAGATTCCGACGGTGAAAGGAAAGGGTCACATGCAGAGCAGAGGGAAGGTGGCTCTCAGGCTGCAGTAGTTTGATTCCCTTCTTAGTGGCCTTAAGCCATTAAGCTTCAGCCTAGCCCTAGCACCAGTGGCAGTGTGGACTTAGACATGTGGGCAGATTCCCACCCAGCTAAATACCTGACAGACAAGGCAGATTAGGCAGACCTTAGAAGACGGAGATGCCGTAGGAGTTTTACTTTAAATTTAAAGCACAGCAGATGGAGCACATAGTGGGTGTAAGGATGCTTGGAGAAGTAATTGGAGGTGCTGTAGGGTAACAAGGGTGTGCAGTGAAATTGTAATAGAAATAATACAAGGCGCTATTTTTTTCCAGGTACTTTTAGAACTTCTGAAAAGCTAAGAACAAGTGCTGGGTGTGGTGATGTACACCTTTGATCCCAGCATGGGAGGCAGAGGCAGGCAGATCTCTTGAGTATGAGGCCAGCCTGGTCTACAGAGTGAGTTCCAGGACAGCTAGGACTACACAGAGAAACCCTGTCTCAGAATCCCCCCCCCCCAAAAAAAAACCCCAAACAAACCCAAAACAAAACAATTACCAACAAAATACAAACCAAATGACAAAAAAAACCCCAAAAAAACAAAAAAAGAAGATTAAACAAATAAAAATAAATACTAGCTGGGCAATGGTGGCACACGCCTTTAATCCCAGCACTTGAGAGGCAGAGACAGGCAGATTTCTGAGTTCCAGGCCAGCCTGGTCTATAGAGTGAGTTCCACAACAGTCAGGTCTATACAGAGAAACCCTGTCTCAAAAAACCAAAAACCAAAAAAAAAAACTAGTTAAAAACAAAGTCATGGGCTGGCCAGATGGCTCAGTGGGTAAGAGCACTGACTGCTCTTCCGAAGGTACTGAGTTCGGATCCCAGCAACCACATGGTGGCTCACAACCACCTGTAATGAGATCTGACGCCCTCTTCTGCTGTGTTTGAAGACAGCTACAGTATATTACACCGGAGGGAGTGGGACCAGAGCAAGCTGGACCATCGTGAGTTCAATTCCCAGCAGCCACATGATGGCTCACGGCCATCTGTATATCTACAGTGTACTCATACACATAAAATAAATAAATAAATCTTAAAAAAAGTCACATGATTGCATTTTACACTTCAGTCTATTAGGTTTTTAAGTATAACTAATCTTACATACTTAAAATACATAGTAATGTGAAGAGGGGAAGATGAGTAAGTTTAACTTCACAATGAATTCTCTTGTCATAAATAGTGTTAGTGATTGAGGGATGAGGGCATGTGATCTTAGAGTCAGTACATGGTAACTGAGTAACGTTTGCTATGTTGTCTTTAATAGGTACGAATGGCTGGATCCAAGTATTAAAAAAACTGAATGGTCCAGAGAAGAGGAAGAAAAACTCTTGCACTTGGCCAAGCTGATGCCAACGCAGTGGAGGACCATTGCTCCTATCATAGGAAGAACAGCAGCCCAGTGCTTGGAACACTATGAATTCCTCCTGTGAGTGGTCCTCAGAGCATCTTGAAGACTGTGTGTACGTTAATGTGCTGAACAAACTTAGAGCATTTCCAGCTTAATTGTGCCTGTGACTAAAGCCATAGAAACTAAAGTCACTGAATTCTGTGATCCAGATGTCACATGGTTGAGCAAAAATTATGTCTTCTGCCTCTCCTTTAGAAGTGTGCAAGTCACACTCATCTTAGGAGAGTGAGTGAGTGAGTGAGCGAGCCCATGAGCCAGCCCATTCCCTGCGCTGCTGAGTGTTTATTAGGCCTTTCTGGTTCTGTTCCAGCAGTGTGTTTGTTGGGATGTTCTGCACTTGTGAGGAAGGGCTGCTAGTTTCACCATGTTTCACCATGAGTGGAAATACTGAAATTAGAGAATTTTAATGCCATTTTATTCACATGAAGCAATTGTAAAGATGCTGTTTTCCATAGTGCTCGTGTGTTATTTATTTTGGGAAAGAGTGCCAGAGCTAGAACTTTTGGTAATTCTCATACTAGGTGGTGTGATACTGTGACTAACTCATCTGGGATTTATTTTTATTTTTCTCCAAGGGACAAAACTGCCCAAAGGGACAATGAAGAGGAAACAACAGATGACCCCAGAAAACTTAAGCCTGGAGAGATAGATCCAAACCCAGAAACCAAGCCAGCCCGGCCTGATCCAATTGACATGGATGAGGGTGAGTGGATACTCGGGAGTGCTTCTGCTTACAATACATGACTCAGGCCTTCCTCACACTCTTCTTAGTCTCTCTTGACTGATAGGGTCCCAGTTCTGTCAGTGCTTATCCTAGGTATCTCCCCGAATGTGTCTGGTCCTGTTTTTAATTAGGCAGATGTCCTAGAGGTGAGTGGTGAGCCTCACAGGATCCTGTCTCTCATTCCCTTTCTAGAAGGAGAGGCAACAAGCTAGCATATTGGACCTTGCTGTTTCTTGATTTACTTTCCAGGAAAGAGCTGTGCTATAAGAGCTGTGCTGGAGACTCACCATGAGTCTGACACATGGAGTCAAGAGTTGGGGATTGGGCTTTGGCTCCATCTCTGCTGTTTATTAGCTGTTTGACCTTAGCTAAGTCTTAAGTGCTTTCTGAGCTTGAGTTTTCCCTGCTGAGGGTGGAGAATAATATCTACTTTACCTTTTTGTGGGTACTTGGTAGTTTTTTTCAGATTTAAAGTCTGAACCAAGAGTGACTGGTTCGTGAACAGGGTGTCTGGATCCTTCCCACTTGGGAAACTTAAAGCTATAGGCACCAGGTCCTCGCCTGGAGATACTGAGTTGGTAAACTTACTGAGGGAAGAGAGTGGACTGTGAGCTGAGTGGAATCTAAGTCTTGTCCATCATTTTGTTGTTGTTGTTGTTGTTTTATTTGGGAGAGCTGTAGAAAATGTCTTGGAGAAGAAACAGTTTTATGGGGAAAAAATGTCTTTGAAGGTTGTCAGTTCCTCATGATTAGTTGTTGCTTTATTTCTCTACTAGTGATGTGCCAGTTTGTTGGTGATATGGATATTCCTGTAGTAGAGCTTTCTGTGAGTGAATACTTAGTACTTGCTTGATAAACTTCATTTTTCTTAGCTCTTCTTAGCATCTCTGAAGTAGTAGACATTCTTATTCTGATTTTAATGGGAAACATATTCACAGAGGTAAAAGTAGGACCAGGCTTACATAACTAGCAAGTTAGTGATGGGATGACTTGTAACCTGACTTCTCTGACTTCACAGTTTTCTGTGCCCTGTACCAGTATTGAGTACTTAGATGTTTTTGTCATTGTAAGCACTGGGATATGCATGACTTGCTGATGTTGGAGAGGAGCTGACTTTTTCTTGCCTTTATTTTTGCAGATGAACTTGAGATGCTTTCTGAGGCTCGAGCCCGTCTGGCTAATACTCAAGGAAAGAAGGCTAAAAGGAAAGCAAGAGAAAAGCAGTTGGAAGAAGCAAGGCACGGTTTTCATTCTATGTCCTTAGGCTCAGGAAATTGTATGCTATCTGCTGTTGTTGGTGACTAGTCTGAGCTGATCAATTCTCATTTTGCTATGACTCCTTAGTGTCTTTATTGCTCTGGAACAAACGAAAACAACTTCTGTATTTTTCTCCCTAACCATTTCAGAATAGTTACAGGAAAAGTACACTTAAAAAGTTTACAAAGTATGGCAGAAATTACTGGCAAATATTTGACCCAGCGTGCTACGTTTGATCTCTTGTAGCATTTTGGCATCAGGTGGCTTTCACATGACTGTCAGTTACCCTCATCCTCCTTGATTAGTGTTGGGCAGGAACTGGCTGTAAAGCTGATCATAGAGGCACTTAATGAGCCTTGAGCCAGATTCTAGGCTGTTAGAGAAATCTTCATTTAAAAAGTGAGTGAACTTCATTAGTCATTGTTCTTTGCTCAGGCTTTCCCTCACCTCCTCCTTGCTTCCTTTTGGTTGAATTTATGTTCTGATGCCCAGAAGCCAAGTTAAAGTTGATATAAAGATACCATCTGAACTGTGTGGCAACCTGTGGGATTCAGGTATTGGACAACTCTCCACCCCACAGTCTACTTAGAGCCGTTTTTGGCTCCTGTGCTGTCTAGAACTTGCTTTTTGATCCTGGGTTGGAGGATGTTTTTTGGCATAGCTGGCCATTCATTAGTGTAGGAGTAGTTAGAATTGATGGGGTGTGATACACAAAGGATAGAGAACTATCCCATCTAAAAGGTGCTATGGTTTCTTCATATCTAGCTACTTTTCTGTTTGGTAAGGTAAAATTGGAAAAATACTTTTCCCTTTTTTTGTCTAGGACTATTTGGGAACCCAGTTTTCTGAAAGCCATTTAATCATATGAGCCGGCAAGGAGTATTGTAGTCAATCTGTGAAAGGCTTTTAGGTTTGGTTAGTATTAAAGTACATCTGTGCAGATTTTAATTTACCCTACCATTTCTTGTAGCATCTGTGTGTTTATGTAAGCTGTATGTTGTATACGTCCTGCAACAGGTAGGACTGACCTGTGTGTGAAACACGGTACAAGACTACTCCAGATGTTAAACTACTTATTTATTTCTTACAACTTAAAATCACTTTTATTGATTATAAATGAGTATGCTTTCCCTTCTACTTCTGTTAATAATGTTTTAGGACATGGTTGATACAGTAGCATATGTTTTAGTTAGATTCACTTAGCATGATGATAGGAATGTTCTCTAATATGTTAGTCTTTGTTCCTGTTATTTAAAGAATGAAATTTACTTTTGAAATACATCCTTCAAGACTTCTCTTTCATTGTAGATGTTTGTTTATATGACTGTAAACTCATTAACATAGAGACTTAATTGGATCATTCCATATATACTTAGATCTCATACACAGTCATTTGTTAATGTTTCTAGGGTTCCCTTGTAACCGACTGATTTCTTCACAAGTCTCATTTTTCTTGAAAACTACATGTTTAGTATATGGTAATGTAATAGTTGTGGGTACTGTACCCCTGTCCCCATCCAGTTTATTTTTAATTGTTTGTTTTGAGACCAATTTTATTACTTTAGTGAAGTCTGTTCTATTGCTGTCCTCTCAAAGATGAGCAGCCTCTGGTGTTGCTGCTCAGGGAGGGGGAATCTTGGATACCACAGTCATTGTGGGATGGTATAGTTGGGGCAGGGTTCTTGTTGATACCTGTTTCCTGATTGTACCCAGTTGTTTGTTGTAGTGATTTCAGCAGCATTCTGGGGTTATAAATTGCTGTGTAGATGGCTCTCTGATCCAGTTTGAGTTCATTTGAAGAGATAATTCTGAGATCTGCTTTTAAGATTTATTCTGATTTCAGGAGACTCAATCTTTTAGTCTCTATCAAGCTACTCGGCTCACAGATTGCCCTCAGTCTTCACTGAACCTGTCCTCTTCTTCCCACTTGCTGTTGATCACAGCTTTCACTACTTTTGAAAGTGCCCTTTGGCTGAATGGAGTTCATGTTGTAGAGTCAGGGTGTTTAGGTCTTGCTTCTTCTCCAGGGCTCTGACTATATTTCTGATTGACACTCCTGGTTAAAGAGCTCAGTGTGCTGGGGAGCAGGTATGGTGGGCAGGCCTCAGATTTCTCCCAGGAAGAGTCCAGAAGCTGGGGCAGAAAGAGCTTTCAGGGTTGTATTCCCAGTGGTACTGTGACCAGGGGAGAACCATTGTTTGGGTGGAAGAAGGGTGCCTGTGTTGCTGGGTAAGAAGTGCTGATGCCTGGCTCTTCTGGACTGAAAGCCTGTGACTGCTAGCTGCAGGGAGAGGGAGCTCGTGTTGTTGGCTGTACCTGTGTAGAGTTTTCTCCTCTAGGAGCTGGTGGCTGGAAGGGAGAGGGTCTCTGCAGCTGTTAACGGCTTCTCTTTCTTACCAAGCTTAGCTAGATTTTCTTGAATGTTTGCATATTTGCTGTGCTCTTCCTTTTTCATGTTTTCTGGGAAGTGTGTTTCTTGTTTCTTAGACTTTCACACTGGCTGTCAGACTGTGTATACTGGTGTGTGATTTGTTTCCTATCTTTAATACTGTGAATAACTTTACTCATTAACTCACTAAAAGTACAGCATCATTAAGAAATACAAAGGAAAAGTGGAATTACATAGAATTTTATCTTTTGCTGATTGTTACTGTTGAATATTGCTGCCCTTGACTCTGGCTGATAGATATGCATGTAACATTTTTGTACTTTTCTATTTGTGGGTTGTGTAACATTTTACTCAGCTCTGTCTTAGGTCTTTTTCTATGTAAGAGTAGATCTATAGCTTTTCTCAGGATTGTATAGAAGTTGCATATTTCAGAAGTTACATAAAGCCTGCATAATACCTTGTTTTATATCTTTTTTCTTTTTTTTTTGGTGTTTCGAGGCAGGGTTTCTCTGTATAGCCCTGGTTGTCCTGGAATTCACTCTGTAGACCAGGTTAGCCTCGAACTCCTGAGTGCTTTGATTAAAGTCTCCACTGTCACTGCTCAGCTAGTGACTCTATTCTTTTTTAAAAAATTTTTTTATTGATGCTTTGTAAGTTTTACATCATGTACCTCAATCCCACTCATCTCCCAGTCCCTTTATATCCATCTTCCACCCTTGCAACTTCTCCCTTGTACTGGCTAGTTTTGTGTGTCAACTTGACACAGGCTGGAGTTATCACAGAGAAGTGAGCTTCAGTTGGGGAAGTGCCTCCATGAGATCCAGCTGTGGGGCATTTTCTCAATTAGTGATCAAGGGGGTAGGCCCCTTGTGGGTGGTGCCATCCCTGGGCTGGAAGTCTTGAGTTCTATAAGAGAGCAGGCTGAGCAAGCCAGGGAAAGCAAGCCAGTAAGTAACATCTCTCCATGGCCTCTGCATCAGCTCCTGCTTCCTGACCTGCTTGAGTTCCAGTCCTGACTTCCTTGTGATAAACAGCAATGTGGAAGTAAGCTGAATAAACCCTTTCCTCCCCAACTT
The DNA here is from genome assembly GCA_019843815.1 of Montemys delectorum. Classification (NCBI taxonomy): domain Eukaryota; kingdom Metazoa; phylum Chordata; class Mammalia; order Rodentia; family Muridae; genus Montemys; species Montemys delectorum. The sequence goes on along the minus strand of JADRCD010200673.1, from coordinate 39,512 downwards.
GCTTCGTGGTCATGATGTTTGTGCAGAAATAAAAACCCTAAGACACCCCTTAAAACAAAAACAAAAAAGCCCCCCCCCCCCAACCAAAATCACCACCACCACTACCCAACAAAGAAACCCATCTTATTGTGGAAACTGCCATCTCACTGTGTGTCCCACAGGTATATTCTTACTCAGAGAGGGCACACATTTACTTACGATTTCTCTATTTTCCCTTTTGTCTTACTGTGGCAGACAAATTAGAATTTGGCAAATGGTATGAGGTAAGGGCTTGAGTAAATATTTCTTTTCCAGATGACCAGTTAGTTTTCTTAGTGATGTTGGATTAACCTGTCTCGACCTGGCAGTGTTAATTTTCAAGGTGACTTTGCATTTTTTTTCTCCAGGCGCCTTGCTGCCCTCCAGAAAAGACGAGAGCTTCGAGCAGCTGGCATAGAGATTCAGAAGAAAAGGAAAAAGAAAAGAGGAGTTGATTATAATGCTGAAATCCCATTTGAAAAAAAGCCTGCTCTTGGTTTTTATGATACTTCTGAGGAGAATTACCAGGCCCTTGATGCAGATTTCAGGAAATTACGACAGCAGGATCTTGATGGGGAGCTAAGATCGTGAGTCCCTTTGAATTTGGAAATAGGTGCAGGAGGGCTCCAGGAAGCCTTTACTGTCTGCCTGCCAGGTTCTTAGGGTTTAGGGTGACGGGGCCTGGAGCCGAGCCTCCTTGTGCTTTTACATGTTTATTGAGTTTATCTTCGAGAAAATCAGTGAACCTGGCTGTATTGTTGTTAGTATACAAGATACATTTTATCTACTTATTGTTTAAGTGCTTAAGTATTTTGTCTATATTTGTGTAGTATGTATATTATGGCACCCTTGTGGATGTCAGACCACAGGTGGTTGGTTTCCTACCAGGTGGGTCATGGGGTTGTCAGGTTTGGGAGGCGAGTACCTTTACCTGCTAAAGCATCACTGACCTGATGTGCTTGGGTTGTAGTAGACCATTGACTTACTGATGGCATCTTTCTGTTTTTGAGCCTGTATGGGTGTTTTGCCTGTGTGTATGTGTACCTCCTGTGCCTGGTGCACGTGGAGAGGAGAAAGACGACATTGAATTCCCTGGAACTAGAGGTACATATGGTTGGGAGCTACTATGTGGGTACTGGAAATCAAACTAGGGTCCTCTGGAAGAGCAGCCACATAGTGCCCTAGTCACTGAGCTATCTTTCTAGCCCAGTTACTATTACTAATTACAGATTTTTTGTTTGTTTGTTTATAGATTACTTTTTTTTTGAGACAGTATCTCATTATGTAGCTCTAGCTGTCCTGGAACTCACTATGTCAGTCAGGCTGTTCTCAAACGTCCAGAGATCCACCTGCCTCTGCCTTCCTAGTGTTGGATTAAACACCACTATGCCTAACTTACTTATTTTTTCACTAATGACATCTTTATATTTTTTGTACATTTGTAACAAGTTAGATCTTGTGCTAATGACTTGAAATTTTATCAAACTCTAGTCTGGCTTATTTTATTATCATTTGTTTGTATGTGTTCCCTATGGGTGTGTGTTTGTGTTGGTGGGAGTATGTGAGTGTGTGCTTATGTATTTGGAGAGGAGAGATCAACTCTGAGTGTTGTTCCTTAGGAGCTGTTCACCTTGTATCCTCCTTCGCTACCACCCCATGCTAGGCAAGAGCTCTGTCATTGAGCTGTAATCTCAGCCCCACTTTGTTGAGATGAAGTTTTTGATTGTTCTGGAGCTCACCAGTTTTGATGTATGAGCTCCAGGAATTCATCTGAATTCATTTCTCCAGTTCTAGGAGTTGGAGTGTTTGTGTTATCTCCCTTTTGAGTACCTGTGGAGGTCACGGCCAAGACACCCTTATGAAGTTGGTTCTCTCATTCCACTTGTTTCAGAGTTTGGCAGTCAGTTCATGTCATTGAGCTTATGAGGCACATGCCTTTGTGTGTTGAGCCATCTCATTGGCTTAAAGTGAAAAATATTTGCCTTTTTTTCTTACAAAGAAAAGACAAAAGTGTTTGCTGTATTCTTAAATCTTTATACGTGATGCGGATAGGTAGAAGCATTTATGTTTCTATCTCTCATTGCTCACTTTAGAGCTATCTAGGAGTTCCTGTGAGTCTATGGATAGGAATTTTTACTTAGTAAATAGGCACTGTACAGTAGGATTTCCTTGAGTGTTCAGGGCCTTTGTTTAGGTAGGCTCTTGAAATAGATTAAAGAAGAAAGCTAGGCATTTGGAATGGGTAGACCTGTCTGGTAGGGAAGAAAACAGGTAGATCTTTAACATACTGCCTGGGGCTGGTTTAAGCGTCTAACGACCTTTGGGTGACATTATGAACATACTTTTTCTTTCTTTACTTGGGTAGCAAGATGGCCCAGCAGGTAAAGGAACCCACTGTCAAACCTGGTGATCTGAGTTTGATATCTGGAACCCATGTGATGGAAGGAGAGAGCAAGCTCCTGCCAGTTATCTCTGGATGCCACATGTACACCATTGCACATGTTGCACTCCCAACTCCCAAAATAAAAGATAAATGTGAAAATTTTCTTGTATGAATTTAAAAATCATAGCATTAATGGGGAGGTTTAAACATTTGATGTATTTTAATTTTGTCTCATTTATCTTTTTCTGTATACACATCATTTTCTTATGCTCACATATGTTTCTATATGAATATAAACATAGTAAACTTCTTATATGTTTTGACATACATGTTTTACTATTTTTATAGTTTTAGACTTTAAATTTTAGTACTTAAGTTAATGTCTCTCTTTTGTTAGTAATTCTGTAACTGAAGTTTATTTTTCTCAAATGTACTAGATTAGTCATGTAGGAATAGCTTAACATACTACTTTTGTATTTTAAAAAATCCCGTAGAAATGAAATTGTTTAAAGTCTTAATAGTTATATAGCTCTTAGTATTATTGCCCGTGTGTAATCTTTTTTTCTGTCTTGATGCATTACAGTGAAAAAGAAGGAAGAGATAGAAAAAAAGACAAACAGCATTTAAAAAGGAAAAAGGAATCTGATTTACCATCAGCTATTCTTCAAACTAGTGGCGTCTCTGAGTTTACGAAAAAGAGAAGCAAGCTTGTGTTGCCCGCCCCTCAGGTAATTGAGACAGTCTGTCATCTTGTCAATTTACATGCTTGTATCATATTCAGCAAATATTGGTGGGCTGCTATCTCAGGCTTGTGCTTAATGCTCAAGAAACAGTGTAAAGGAGAGCCACGTGGAGAAAGTCCATTGATGAGGGCATGAACACAGTTTTGTTATGTGCTTCTGCTTCAAGTGGTGGCAGTTCTTGGTAGTTAATTGAATTTTTCCTTAATATTTCCAAGGGTATTTCTTTAGGTAAAAGGATGGAAGTAACACTTTTAGATTTTCCTAGAGATCTTGTGGTTTAGTGGAATGTGTGAGATTTAGTTGATTTTCAGTAGTATTTTCTTCTCATTAGTAGCTTTGTACAAGTACTTATGTTCTTGGTGCAACCAGTCTGTTAATATATTGATTTAAAACATTTTAACTATGCCTAGCATGTATACACCATTGGAACAATACAAAGACTAACATGGTTCCTGTGTAAGGGTAGTATGCACATGAATGATCCATTTTATGTTTAAAAAAAGAAAACATGAAGCTGCGTGGGTAGGGAAGGTGGAATAGATTGGGAAGGACTCGGTGTTAAACATGATCAGTAAGCATTGTATGGGATTCTGTAAGGGCTAATAAGAATACCAGAACACTTAAGTACAGAAATACAGCCATCACAGCCGGTTGTTTATAATATGAATTTTTTTCCCCCATGTAAAAGGAAGACTTAAAATTTTATTTTGGAAATTTTAAAGCCAGGCAAAGTTAAGTGGTACAGAGAGGTCTTTCTGCCCTCGACCCAGCTTCAGCAAATCATTCTCTGAAACATGGAATGTTTAAGTTGTACTGTTCCTGTTAAATGATTTACAGGGCTGGTCTTATCCTTTAGATCTCAGATGCTGAACTCCAGGAAGTTGTCAAGGTAGGCCAGGCCAGTGAAGTTGCGCGGCAAACGGCGGAGGAGTCTGGAATCACAAACTCTGCTTCTAGCACTCTCCTGTCTGAGTACAATGTCACAAACAACAGCATCGCTCTGAGAACACCACGGACACCAGCCTCTCAAGACAGGATTCTACAGGTATGCTGGCACTGCTGGTCATCTTTGTGTCACCATAGAGGACACCATGTGGTTTTGTTGTGTATAGGTAGGGCCAGCAGTTTGAATTTGATGGCCATCATCCCAGAGGATTTCTTACAGCACAGAAGCTGAATTAGCAGTCTAAGTGGTCTGAACTAGCAGGCTCCGTGATGACTGTTCATTCACAGCATTTTGGAGCGGACCTGTCCCTCTGCCTTCATTTTGTTCTTGTCAGGCAGGTGCAGGTCTTTACAGTTTTATGCTTTTAAGTTTTGTATGTGTGGATGGTTTCTCTCATGTGTGTGTGTGTGTGTGTGTGTGTGTGTGTACCATTTGTGTACATTTGCATAGTCAAAAGAGGGTGTTGGAGCCGTTGGAACTTGAGTTACAGACAGTTGTGAGCTGCCTTTCAGGTGCTGGGAGTTGTGCCTGGGTCTTCTTTAAGAGCAGCCAGTGCTTTTATCCTCTGAGCCATCTTTCCAGCCCTCCCTTCCAGTTGTTGGTGCTTGGTAGCTACTGTGCCTGAAAGGTTGTGGAGCTGCTGCTGTTGGTCCCAGGGTTGCCTCAGAACATAGGTCATGGAGCACATCAGTATAAGGACACTGCGTGTGCCAGCACCTCTCACAAATGGCAGCTGCTCCCTCCTGGTGGCATCCTTACCTTCATTTTGCTTTTGAAGAACTATAGGGGAGTTTGAAGAACTCCCCTATAGGGAACGGTTGTGGGAACATTTCAGTAGGAGACAGCTCTCAGAAGAACCAGTATTCTACTGGGTCATTGGCTTTATTGGTTTTGAGTGTTTTTAAGGATAGTATATTTTCTACCTTTGTGTGTTTATTGTCACGGTACATAAAGTGAGTCGTGTTATCTGTGCTCTTCTGTATGCATTGTCATTTGGTCCTTCCTCCTTTTATGCAGAAGTTGCAAGCCTGTCTCTTTACAAGGGACACTTTGTATTTGGAAGAGCAAAGCATGCTCAGGACTTTTGATAGTATGAAATTCTAGATTCCTCATGAGAAAAGATACTCAGAATCAGTTGTCTGCATTTTGCCTCTTAGTAATTTAGTCCACCTTACTATTCTTGTGGTTGCTGTGGGTTAGGAATTTAAACAGGGCACATAAAAGATAACTTTCCCCTGCTTTAAAAGATGACTAGTATCTCAGTTGGGAGCACTCAGCATTTGAGGGTAACTTGACAGAAGTGGCCAGAACACATGGGGTGTTATCCTCCATTTGCTGGATATAGGTTGGCGACATAGCATGGTGCATGACATGAGTCTACGTCTGCATCTGCATGTGTTTATGCAGTCTTCAGCATGGCAATTAAATTTCTCTCCTGGTATCTCAGACTGATGAAAGAGGTGTGAGTGCAGAGGGAAGCTACATCATGGTTCTAAGCTAACCTTGGAAATCAAACCATGCTACTCTTGCAGTATTCTCTGTCAAGAGGAAACACAATTTAAGGGGAGTGGGAATGTGAGGAACACTGAAGACACACAGACGAGTATCAGAGAGATGCTTATGCCTGATTTTGAAAGGTAAAATGTGCCTTAGACACTGAGCTGGGAACTAAGATTAAGGCAAAGGTGTTACAGGAGGGTGAGAACTATAAAGAGCCAGATCGGGTGAGTGTTAGATAAAAGGTTGGGAAGGCTGGGATGTATCAAGTCTTCAAAGCATTTGGGTGAGACTTCTTAAAGAACTCTGATCCTGTGAGTCTCGTGGTGTGCACTGGCAACTTAGGTATGTCTTAACTTCCCAACAGAAGAAGCAGAGACTCAGAATTGCTTATGAACATTAGATAAAGAATTAGTGATGAAGTCAGACTAAAACCTGGGTGGTGTTGTGACATTTGGCCTCAATTCATATCAGAAAATTAGATTTCTTAGTACTTGATGGTAAAGAGATCTGGCATGGATAATGGATAATGGCAGTTTCATAATGAGTCCACAGCATTGTTTTCCTCCTGCCCCTTAACACAGTCTCAGGTGGCTTCAGACTCACTGTGTAACTGAAGGTAGCCTTGAACTGCTGATTACCCTGCCTCTCCATCCTAGGTGCCAGGATTGCAGGCATGTTGCATTCACACTCAGTGACGGTAGCATATCTTAACATGTGAACTTTATTTAGGACTCCTGATGTATGTGATGCATTAGGTGGACAAAGGACTGAAAGTGCTGAGATCTATTCAAGGGCAGTACTACTCAGTGTCTTGTTTTTTTTTGTTTTTTTTTTTTTTTTTTTTTTGTGAAAGATTGTGTACAAATCCTGTCTGCATCAAGATTTGTGTAATAGGGCCAGAGGGAGGATTCCACTAGCCTTTCTGACTGCTGTGCACTCTTCTATTTCTCCAGGAAGCCCAGAACCTCATGGCCTTGACTAATGTGGACACTCCATTGAAAGGTGGGCTTAATACCCCACTGCATGAGAGCGACTTCTCTGGTGTGACCCCACAGCGGCAGGTTGTGCAGACTCCAAATACAGTTCTGTCTACCCCTTTCAGGTATTGTGAAAATCAGCATGTTCTGAATTTTACAAAAACTTCAATCTAAGGACCTGGGCAGCATGGTTTCTTGAGTAATATTGACAGAGATTAGAATAACTGTTTAACTTCAGTTGGCCTTTTTGATCTCCTAATTGGGTTGCCTGGTGTCTTTGGAGGTTAGAAGAGGGTATTACTCCCAAAGAAGTGGAGTTAAGGTTGTGAGCTGCCATGTGGGTGTTAGAAATTGAGCCTGGGTCCTCTGCAAGAGCAGTCTGTACTCTTAACCTGAGCCATCTCCAGCCCTCATATTTATTTTTAGGTGTTAGCTCTGCCTCTATGGGTTATTTAGGATAGAAATCCCCACAGTCCATTATACTTGTAGATGACAGCGGAATCAAGAATCATTGGAAGCTAGTTTTTGTATAGTAGTCATTGCTTCCTGTGAGGCTAAAGAGAGCCTAATCTCTATTTTCCTGTGTATATCTTGTCTCTCAAATAGATTGTAAGCTCCTTGGGGGCAGGGACCATGTCTTAAATGATAACACCGCACCTGTTGGGAACAGATGTCTGGCAGTACCGTCAGTCTGGAACACAGCCAAGATACAGGAAGTAAGCAACCCAAATCAGAAAGGCTTTGAATAATTAAAGTTTAAATTGCTGCTGGGCTTTATTGTTGAGAGCCTAAACTCAGAGCCTGTTCATCATTAGATGTGAATATGAAAATGTGGTGTTTGATTTCCAAACAAAATATAAAAAGCATAAACCATGTAAAGTGCACCTTTAATGGGAATGTGTGTGACAAGAAAGCTAAAGACGTAAGAAGGGAGATGATAAACAGTGAGCACACTGAGCTCACAGTGAGTTCACCTGGGGCCCTCGAGTGAGTGTGGTGGTCAGCCTCCCTGCCAGCTGCTGTTCTTAGTTACCCTACTGCGTCAAAGGTTGAAAGCATGTTTGGTGGACCTAGTATAGGAAGGCAAAACATCAGATGTCAGGGTTGGAAGCAAGTACAGTACATATAAATATTATGTTCGCCAAACCGAACTTCAGTCTTTATCTAGGTAACACACTGAAAGCAAGAGAGAGGTTTTGGTGTCTTTATTCCTTACTTTATGCATTTATCATGACTTAGATTTCTGTTTGTATAGGACTCCTTCTAATGGAGCAGAAGGGCTGACTCCCCGGAGTGGAACAACCCCTAAACCAGTCACTAATGCCACCCCAGGCAGAACACCACTTAGAGACAAATTAAACATTAATCCAGAGGATGGAATGGCAGACTACAGTGACCCCTCCTACGTGAAGCAGATGGTAAGTGCCAGTTCTTCTTTATATTTATGTATTCAGTGCATTGAGCCCAGGGACCTTCTGCCTGCTAAGCAGGTGCTCTACACTGACAGATACCTCCAGCTCTAAAATTTTAAATTAAATTCAAGTTTTTATTTTTATGTGCTTTGATGTTTTGCCTGCATGTGTGTCTGTGTGAGGGTGTTGGATCCCCTGGAACTGAAGGTAGAGACAATTGTGAGCTGCCTTGTGGGTATTAGGAATTGAATCTAGTTCCTCTGGAAGAGCTGCTAGTGCTCTTAATCACTGAGCTATCTCTCCAGCGCTTGCACACTCTCTGTCTCTCTGTCTCTGTCTCTTTCATAGTACCAAATCAAGTACAGATCCTAATGCGCTTTTTTCTCTGTCCATGAAGAAATAGTTTTGAGATTTTTAAGACCACAAAAACACTGGTTTATTATAAGTCAAGGTTGTTTTGTTTGATATTAGTGAAGGAAGATAAGAGAATAAAAAAGTTGAGGATCATAGTAGAAGAGTCACTACTAAGTTAATTGTTTGATTTTTACATATCTAAACATTTAAATTATACTTTTTTTTTTTTTTTTTTTTTTGTTTTTTTGTTTTTCGAGACAGGGTTTCTCTGTATAGCTCTGGCTGTCCTGGAACTCACTTTGTAGATCAGGCTGGCCTTGAACTCAGAAATCCGCCTGCCTCTGCCTCCCAAGTGCTGGGATTAAAGGCGTGCACCACCACCGCCCGGCTACTTTATTTCTTATTTAGTGTATATTCCTGTGGCATGTGTGGGTGCGCATTTACTGTGGTATGCTTGTTTGGGTCAGAGCACAACTTGAAGGACTTGGTTCTCTCCTCTACCTGTGCATTGTTTGAGTCAGACTTCGATGGTCAGTCTTGGAGGCAAGCACTTGTACTGGCCCCAAGCCAGTTGTTTCAGAAAGTTTTGTTTGTTTTGTTTTAGGCCCAAGCTGATTTTGAGTTTGTGGTAATCCTGTGTCAGTCTCTGGAGTTTTGTAATTATAGACATGTGTCACTATGCCCTACTGTTTTAGAAGTTCTCAAGAATTTATTAGTACTGACAGTGTGAATTGACAAGGACCAATTCTTCTCTACAGGAAAGAGAATCTCGTGAACATCTCCGTCTAGGGTTGTTAGGCCTCCCTGCGCCTAAGAATGATTTTGAAATTGTTCTGCCAGAAAATGCTGAGAAGGAACTAGAAGAACGTGAAATAGATGACACCTACATTGAAGATGCTGCTGATGTGGATGCTCGAAAGCAGGTGAGAATCGTTAGAAAGCATCTCAGTATGGTTATGCATCTGTTGTAGGCTTTAGAGCAGTGATTCTCAGCCCATGGGTTGCAACTCCTTTGAGCTCACATATCAGATATCCTGTATGTCAAATATCTGCATTGCACTTCATAATAGTAGCAAAACTATAGTTATGAAATAGCTGTGAAGTAATGTTATGATTGGGGGTCACCACGCCATGAAGAACTGTTATTAAAGGGCTGCAGCCTTAGGAAGGTTGAGAGCCTTTAGAGAGAGGCGTAGCTGTCAGTGTTTCTAGGTGGCCACTTTGACTTTTTCCTAATATTTTAACAAAATTCCTCAAATTAGTTATTTAACAATAATATACTCACATGAATGGATGATCACGTACTCAGAATATCTTAATGGGTTTTTAAAGATGTTTATATGCATATGTATGTGTTTAAACACTGAAATTTACTATGCTTTTCTAAATAAAACACAGGAATAGCCTTTTAAACATTGCTTTAATCTAGTGAAGAAAGAATGTTAAAAGCAAAAATTAGATTAGTTTTGAATAATCTTAGATCTGTATAGACCAACAAAAACTAGATTTGGAAATTGGGAAATATTAGCAACCTCTTATACTGATGTAGTAATTGTCCAGTGATAGATTTTAGCTTTATTTGGAAGGAGAAGATGGGTTCAAGTTAGTTTTTCTCAGATACTGCATGGCCCCTTTCTGCCATATTGTCTCAGGATGGTTGTGAGAACAAAATTCCCAGAGATCATGCTTTATTTGTTTTCTCTGTAACATGGTGCAGTTTTTCTTGCAACTGGGCAGATGTGAGGATGCAGAGTTTGAGGTCGAAACTGTTGGATAGAGTTTGAATAAGGAACTGACATGATGAATGAACACTGTTGTTAGTGTTGCTGTGCAGTAAGCATTAGGCTCCTCCCTATTCAGTGATGGGACTTGTGAAATGCACTAGCTCCACAACTGTTTCTGTGCCGATAAGAGAAACACTGAGACATTGCAATCAGTTGATAGCATGGTTAGCCAAACTTGATTGGCATTCCTTGAGGGTTACGTTCATTACAAAACAAAGTGCTTTTAACACATAGTGTTTTGTCTGAGCTGCTATGTCAGAAATAGGATTGTGAAGGCAGGTGGTACCTGAGTGCTCTGGCATTTCATAGACCTGTAGCCAACTGTTCCCCTGAAGAATACTGAAAACTCAGACTCTGTAGTGGCTACTACTTACAGGCTATTAAGTTAGTTTGCCTTTTGTATTATTCTAAGCCATTTACATCGACAGTCATTAATTGTAGTGTGCACTTTGAGCAAAACATATTATTAATTTTGTAAGTCTAATGGCTTCTTGAATATTATATCTCTTTCATTCAGTTCTTGAGAGGGCCTAGTGGGGAGGGTAAACAAGTAAAAAATCCACTACTATTCCAATGAACTAACTGGAGAGAGGAAATCTCCTTAAGATCCACATGGCACTTGACATTGTCCTTCAAGTAAAATTGCTGTTGTGTTGTCTCCTGGTTTGTACCCACGTGTTGGTATCAGAGCTGTTTGCTCAACCTGTAGACTTCCTGTAAATGGCATCTTAGAGGTGGCCTAAACTTGCTTTTTAGTGCTCTACTTTTAGAAGAGCACTTCTCTCTTACTAGACTCTTTGGTGTCTAATATGGCATTATACAGAGTAGGCTTTAATCTAGTGAAGAAAGGGTTAGGGATGGCGCTGTCACAAAAGAGAGATAGGGCTCCTCTTCAGTATCACAGGTAGCATCCATCCGGGTCTGTATTGCTGCTGCTTTGAGTTTTTGTTTTTTATATCATCACTTAAAAGGAAGAGATTTCTTGTGTTGATTTCTTTCTTTGAAACTTTGATGATGTCATCACCTGCTTAACACCAGATGCCTCCATGCCTGTGGGCTGTAGCGGAGGAGGCTGCTGTGGAGATAAACTTAACCTGGAGATAGATCATCTTGCAGGGAAAGAAGTGAATGTGGCGAGCAGAGGTGCATACTTTTTGTTTTTGTTTTTGTTTTGATCTTGCAGATACTTCCAGTTACACTCACTTGACTTTTTCAAAAGTGGCATGGAGTTTTAATGTATTGTCACACTATTGTAACTGGAGCGTCAAGGAACATTGGCTGACTTTAGCTTTGGGTGAAAGCAAAGAGTTGTGTTGTGGGAATCTCTTCTAGGTTTATGATTGTCATTTAGACAAGAAGGGTGGTTATTTGATGAGCAGAGCCACGCAAGTCTGGAGATCTCACTAGTACACTTCAGTTGTCTTTTGTGTAATGAGGATGAATAGATTGATTCCTGGAGCCTCAACAGTACCTCTACACCCCTCCACAAATTTCTATAGATTTTAAGCTTTTGAATATAGCTGATCAGAAATGTCAATTGCTATATAGGTACAGTAATAGATATAAATTCTCTTTTTAGGCCATACGAGATGCTGAGCGTGTAAAGGAAATGAAACGAATGCACAAAGCTGTTCAGAAGGATCTACCTAGACCGTCTGAAGTAAGTGGTGCCAATTTACGAAGTTTGTTTCTTTACTTGCTATTAGTGTACTTTTAGGAGTCTCATTCATAAAGACTGTAACAAAATTTCCTCTGCTTTTTTGAATATAGTAAAGTAGTTCTCAAATCCATTCTTGAAAATATTGCACTAATGCCATTATGGATTTAGAAGAAGGGGAAGAAATTGCTTTTGAGAATATGAAAGTGCTATTTAGTTCATGCTGAAAAGGCACAGTATATTGCGGATATGTCTGATCATTTTGCCTTTTTTAAAATTTTAGGTAAATGAAACTATTTTAAGACCTTTAAATGTAGAACCACCTCTAACAGATTTACAGAAGAGTGAAGAACTGATTAAAAAAGAAATGATTACGATGCTTCATTATGATCTTCTACATCACCCCTATGAACCATCTGGAAATAAAAAAGGAAAAAATGTCGGGTTTGCTACCAACAATTCAGAGCACATTACCTATCTTGAGCATAGTCCTTATGAGAAGTTCTCCAAAGAAGATCTGAAAAAGGTGGGGTTGATAGGCGCCTCACCATCATGACATTTCAGCTCTTGATAGATACTGGGTGTCAATCAGAACTTAATGTGGGTACATTGGTGCTCAGAACCAAAGGAAGCATAACTGGGAGATAAATGTCATGTGAAATGCAAATGCAAAGAATATGTTCTTTTAATTTGTATGTAGTATGTGGGTGTGTGTGTGGGTGTGGGTGTGTGGGTGCTTGACTCGTGTGCATGTGTGGAGGCCAGAGAATGTTGTCAGCTGCTGGCCTTTGTTGCTCTCTACGTTATTTTTGAGACACTATCTCTCTTACCAAATTGGGGCTTGCTATCTGTCATTTTTGCTAGAATGGCTGGGACAAGCTGCAGGGTCCTCTTGGACAACTCCGCCATCTCGTGTTGGGGCTACAGGGGTATACCACTGTACCTAGTTTTTTATGTGGGTGCTGGAGTTCTAAACTCAGGACCTTGTGCTTGCAGAGCAAGCATTTGCCCACTGAGCTGTTTTCTTGGCCTCCAGGATGTGCTTTTAATACTGTCTGTATTATTAGTTACAGAGGCTTTGGTGGCAAGGTAGTTTTAATTTGTGGGTGTTGTTGGCATGGTTGAGAATTTCGTTGATTGCTGTTTTCCTGCGCTAAAGTCTACATTTGAATGCCTTTAGTAGTTAAGTGTTATTTACACTAATATAAACGGTATGAGTAAACAGTTTCTAGTTGTGAGCTCCAGTGGTTTGATTATCTCTTCTGGGACTCCTATTGAAATTAATTACCATTGTAGCAGTATTAAGATGTGAGCTCTCAAGAAGTCATTAGTTCTTGAGGGCTTTGTCCTTCTGAGTAGGCTAGTTGTTTTGTAAGTGAAGCTCTCTGCCTCTTTGTGATTCTGTCAGAAGGTTCTCACTAGATGTGAGATTTGAATTGATTCATGGGATTATTTGAAACAGTTGTTCCATCTGTTTATATTCATGTTTGTTCTAAAAACTGTTTAAAGCAGCTATTTGCTTAGCAGATTCTTTTATTTTTTTAAGATTTACTTTTTATGTGTATGAGTGTTTTGCGTGAATGTGTGTGTGTATGCCACTCGTGTGTAGTGCCTATGGAGGCCAGAAGAGGGCATGGAGTCCTCTGGAACTAGAGTCGAAGATGGTTAGGAGACACTGTGGGTGTGGGGAACTGAATCTAGGTCGTCTGCAAGAGCAGAAAGTGCTCCCAGTCACTGATGTTGGATTAAGGTATTGAACTCAGGTTGTCATGTTTAGTGGTTAGTGCCTTTACCTGCTGAGCTGTCTTGTAACCCAGAGCATTAGCCCATTTTACAGTTGAGATTGAGCTCAGAGGAGTTAAGCATTGCAGGTAGCCACTTAAACAGGGAAGCTGTGATTGAACCTAGCCCGCTCAGTTCCTTCTCTTTCATTCTGCCACCTAAAAGTGTTTCTTTAGTAGAGAACTGGCTTAGGCTCCACTGTCTACTTATGTCCTCAGTCTCACTCTCGTGAAACCAGTGGTGGTCCTTTGGAATGAGAAAGCTTTTCAGAGATGCCTGGGATCCCTTTCAGCTTGTGAAATCATGAGTAGAAGGTGGGATGGAGCACCCCTAAGCCAGCATTGGTGCCTTTGGCCTAGATTCTGCTTCATCCGATTCCTACTGGCATGGTTCTGGACAAGTTGTTTAATTTCTCTGAGTCCATTTCATTAGCTTTAAAATGAAGTCAATATTGGCTAGTTTGTAAAGTGGTTAGATTTTGTCTTTTTTAAGAGAAGGTCTTACTGTGTCACCCTGGTTCTGGAACTTGCTCTGTAGACTAGGCTGGCTTTGGACTCTCAAAGATCTACCTGCTTTACATGTGCCGTGGGTAAGGTTTTTGGAGGTAATGAAAGTTGTCTAGTTTCTGGCCTATAGGGACAGGTATGTACTTGAGAGATGTTGCTGTATAAAGAGTGATAGTGGCGTTGGTGCTCTTGGGGAACCATGGATGCTTGACTTTTTAAAAAGATCAGTTTTCATCTTGGAGCCCTTAAATCTTTCTTTCTCTCTGTGTGATTGTGTTTGTTCTATGTGTATATGCCCATGTACATGCTAGAGGACATAGGTTATCTTTATCTCTCTCAGCTCTATGTCCTTGAGACAAAGGATATATTCTATATTGTCTTTCAACGAACCAAAAGTTTGCTATCGCTGAGTTGCCTGGCTGAGCTGTAGACACATGGTCATGTCTGTTATTCTTCTCTTCTCTCTCTCTCTCTCTCTCTCTCTCTCTCTCTCTCTCTCTCTCTCTCTCTTCCCCTCCCTCCCTCCCTCCCTCCCTCTCCCTGTCCCTCTCCTCCTCACTTAAATGGGTTCTGGAATTCGAACTCAGGCCTTCAAGTTTGCAAAGTAGGTACTCTTACCCACGGATTCGTCTCCCTAGCCCTTACTTAGAGGCTTCTTAATCTATTTAGCTCAGGTATTGTCCATCCCCTTCTAGAGAGCAACCAGCCAAACCTTACCATTGGTTTTAGGAAAGGGAAATAAACTAGTCTTGAGCTTTATGATTGTGGAAAGTGTATGCTTCAGCTTAAATTATTATTGTAAACAGGCCCAGGATGTTCTGGTACAAGAGATGGAAGTGGTAAAACAAGGAATGAGCCACGGAGAACTCTCCAGTGAAGCTTACAACCAGGTGTGGGAGGAATGCTACAGTCAAGTCCTCTATCTTCCTGCTCAGAGCCGCTACACTCGGGCTAATCTTGCTAGCAAAAAGGACAGAATTGAATCACTTGAAAAGAGACTTGAGGTTGGTATCCATTTGCTTATATGTTTAAAAATTTATCATTATTATGTGTATGTAAGTGCTCAAGGAAAGCTTTGTGGAGGCAGTTCTTTCACTTCCTTCTCAGTGGGATTTGCCTGGAATTTCTGTTGCCAGGGTTGTGCTGTCAGCACTTTTACCTGCTATCTTCACTGACCTTGGTATCCTTTTAAAATTCTAATTCAGTTGAAATTGTGAATCAATAAATACCTCTGATAACTTAAGTAAACTAGGCCTGAACAACTGATTGCTTTATAGTTCTTAAAAACTCTGCTGAGTACTCATCTGTCAGTCAGAATCTTTTACACGAGGGAGAAGGAGTTACTAAAGTGACACTGGTCACTCAAATCAAGGTGGGCCAGTGAGATCTCAGCAGTGGGAGTTTTGATCTCTAGCTCACAGAGCACCGACCTTTACAGAAATTCAATACAGTTTTGTGAATCCTGAGGCTTGAGTTAGAGGGAGCTGTTATGCAGACAGTATCTTGTATGATTTCCTATGTCTGTGAAGCATTGAAGCAGTTCTTGGCATGTGGTTTCTTTTTTTTTTTTTTAAGATTTATTTATTATTATTTCTAAGTATACTGTATCTGTCTTCAGACACACCAGAAGAGGGCATCAGATCTAATTATGAATGGTTGTGAGCTACCATGTGGTGCTGGGATTTCAACTCAGGACCTTTGGAAGAGCAGTCAGTGGGCATGTGGTTTCTTAATATAATGTTCATATTTTGGATTCCAGATTCTCTGTAGACATTTTGCCAGTGGCATGTGAATTGTACTTTACAGACTACCAGGCAGCCTTGTGGATTCTGGGTTTTTTGTTTGTTTGTTTGTTTGTTTTTTGTTTTTTTGATATTTTTGAGACAAGGTCTTACTTTGTCACTGTGCCTATCCCTGGAACTTACTGTATAGATCAGGCTGGTCTCAAACTCAGACATCTGCCTGCCTCTGCCTCCCAAGTGTGAATAAAGGTGTGAGCCACCACATGCAGCATGCTTTCTAGATTCTTTCCCTCTACCCCACCCCCCACCCAACCCCTGTGGTACTTTTTTTTTTAATTAGATATTTTCTTTATTTACATGTCATATGATGTCTCCTTTCCCAGTTTTTCTTCCGAAAAAAATAAACTAAACTAAACAACAACACCCTTGTTCTCTCTCCTCTCCTACTCACCACCCCACCCTCTCCTGCTTCCTGGCCCTGGCATTCTCCTACACTGGGGCATAGAACTTTCATAGGGCAAAGGGCCTCTCCTCCCATTGTTGACCGACTTGGCCATCCTCTGCTACATATGCTGCTAGAGCCATTAGTCCCATCATGTGTACTCTTTGGTTGGTAGTTTAGTCCCTCAGAGCTCTGAGGGTACTAGTTAGTTCATATTGTTCATCCTAAGGGGCTGCAAACCCTTCAGCTCCTTGGGTCCTTTCTCTCACTCCTTCATTGGGGATCCTGTACTCAGTCCTCTACTTCTGTATTAGTCGGGTACTGTCAGAGCCTTTCAGGAGACAGCAATAGAGGACCTAGTTATACCACTTCTGGGCATATACCCAGAAGATGCTCCAACATATAATAAGGACACATACTCCACTATGTTCATAGCAGCCTTATTTATAATAGCCAGAAACTGGAAACAACTCAGATGTCCCTCAATAGAGGAATGGATACAGAAAATGTGGTACATCTACACAGTGGAGTACTACTCAGCTATTAAAAACAATGAATTTATGAAATTCTTAGGGAAATGGATGGATCTGGAGAATATCATCCTGAGTGAGGTTAACACAATCACAAAAGAACACATATGATATGCACTCTCTGATAAGTGGATATTAGCCCAGAAGATCGGAATACACAAAGTACAATCCACAAACCACAAGAAACTCAAGAAGAAGGAAGACCAAAGTGTGGATACTTTATTCCTTCTTAAAAGGAGGAACAAAATACCCATGGAAGGAGTTGGAGAGACTAACTATGGAGCAGAGACTGAAGGAAGGACAAACCAGAGACTGCTCCACCTGGGAATCCTTCCCATATTCAATCATCAAATCCAGATACTATTGTGGATGCCAGCAAGTGCTGGCTGACAGGAGCCTGACAGAGCTTTCTAGACTCTTCCTTATGGTCTTTAGGGATGTGTCTGAGGCCAAGATGGAATAGGGAAGGAAAAAGGGATTCTTTAGGACACTGGATACAGAAAATGACCTCAGCTTCTTTCATGTGATTGTTAGTTTTCTTTATAGAAAGTAAATTTAGAGTATTTTTGTTTAGGGTTAAGTCTAGATATTAGAATTACTTGTGGTAGTTGGGATTGTGTGGAGCTAGAGAAATGAACAGGAAAAAACAACATCTTCTAATATGAATATCTTAATCTTTATGACCACCTGTGGTCACGCCTTTGTGCTTGTTGAGTTAGGAAATTAGTCGTTCTAATGTAATTCTTGCAGTGCCTGGGCCATGAGTGTTGTAGTTTTATGACTTCCAGCAGGTGGCACTGTTGCTCTGTTTTAATTCACAATTAAAGCTCTTGGAGACAGAACACCAGTGGTTAAATTGTAGGTTATACTTTGTGTTGTGCAGGCTTCATTTCTTACAAATGACAGTTATAGATCTAAGGCCAACTTTGTAATTGATTGGTAGGCTGTTTGGAATGCTTCCTTGTAACATTTATATATAAATACTTCAATCTCTCACTTTGAAAATCTTCAGTTTGAGGTGGGTAAACTCTCTGCTGCAGATGGCAAGGACATTTTAATGTTGTTTAAAATAAATAGAATAATTTCCCTGAATCTTATTTATTCTATTGAGGCCTAGCTTTCATGACAGCAAATAAATGTCACAACGTGAGAGCCACTGTGAGGTCCAGTGACTCTTCTCTGTTGAATCAGAACTGAGAATTCTGAAGGGAAAAGCACAGAGAGAGCCTCTGCTCTTTTGTTGTAGATGTACTTGGGTTGTTGTGAGCAGTCATTAAAAACATGTGGTTCTCTTTGTTCACTTCAGAGCAGGAGCTGAAATGTGTTGAACTGTTTTTGTTGAAGGATTGCTGATGTTGGAAGAACAGTCATAAAACAGTCTGAAGCACTTTCTCTCTTTTTGACTCTTGGGTAACTTGGCTTATTGTTAACTCAGCTAATTAATTTTAAGGAATACTTAATCAAATCGTTCAATTAGTAAACTCTTCTTATTCCAAAAGAACGTTTATTAAGTCTTCAGGAAGAAGAGAAGTAATTCAGAGATCCAACTAAGCAAAGCTTCCATCTAGTGTGAATCCATCCGTAAGGCACAGCTAGATTTCTCAGAGCTCCTGAAATGTGTAAATACTTTACTTCAGTTGTGTGGTGATTCTTTCATCTTCTCAGTTGATTGTTAAATTATAAACATCATTCAGAGGTTGTCGTGGGAAGGAACTGTACTTAGATGGTGTAAACTAACTGCTAACCCTCCACCCGAGGCTCAGGGAGCTGGGCTTTCTGGGCAAGCACAGTGTACCATGGCTGCCAGTGTTTGACTTTTGCTGCTGTGAACTTTGGAATAGTGAATACAAATTGTGGCTCCATCTCAAGCCCATCAGGCAAGAAAACATGCAGAGTTGTCATGGCTGGCGTTTCCTAAGTGTACTTAAAAATGTCCTCTGAAGTTTATACTGTGGGTCATTTTTTTTTTTTTTTTTTGTTTTGAGCCACCACTCATGCTTAATATTTGTAAGTTAGCACTTTTTTAAAAAAAAAAAGTTCTTAAGATACTTAAAACTGGAGCTCAGCAGTTAAGAGCACTAGCTGCTCTTACAGAGGACCCAGGTTCAAGTCCCAGCACCCACAAAACAGCTCACAACTGTCTGTATATAACTCCACTTTTAGGGGATCAGTACCCTCATATAGACTTACATGAAGGCAAAACGCCAGTGCTCATAAAATAACAGTAAATAAATAAATCATTAAAAAAGAGATACTAAAAACTAATAGAACCAACTCATTTGATGCAGCACATGGTTGGATGTGCTTCAGAGCCTGTTAAGCATTGAAGTCACAGATCAGAATTAAGTGGGAAAGAGTTCTGAATTATAACTGAATTCAGGGATTCTATTTTGCTTTGGAGGCAGAATTAATTGGAACCTTGTCAGACATTTGTTTGTAAAGGGGCAAGCAGAAATAAGAGCTCAGGAAAGTTGTACAAGTACAGCTTACAGAAGGCATTTTCACATGCAGCAGAAGGTTCCAGCCTTGGAATAACTTCTGGGGTCGTTATAAGCTCCTTCTGGAGGTTAGAGCTTTTACTGTTTCTAGTATTTCCCCCAGAGTAATAACAGAGACGCTCAATTTCTGTTCCTTGCCATGACTCTTAGAGAAAAGGAGAGATGGCTGTAATTCATTGTAGAAAAACTTTCACCAAATTGTTAAAAATAAAATGCTTTCCCTTATTTACTTACATATTTAGGGAATGCTACCAGATAACTGCTGTGTTCTAGACACTTCTCTAGGCTGGACACATAACAGGGAACAAAACTGACATGTGCTTCACTCTTGTAGACTTGGGTTAACTGGAAACACTAGCCAGAGGGCTTTGTTTTTGGATGATGCTAGCATTGAATCATTTCTGTGTTTGGGAAGTGCAAAGAGAATTTGAAGTGTTGTAAGTTGTTTCCACTTTGAGTGGAAATAGGAAATAATCTGAAGACATAATTAGTTTGAGTGAAGCAGTTTCCATTAGGTACAGAAGTGAAATGAAAAGCCAGAATTTAGGCCCTGCTATTAAGTTTAATATTTGAAATTGTACCTACAGTGCTGTGTTGAGGAAGCTTGCCTAGAAAGTGGGTTGTATCATGTTAGCTACAGAAGTGGAAAGGCTTTCCTCAGAGGTAGAGACCAGGCCCAGTGCAGCACTGTTCTCCATGTTACTTGCACAGTCAGTGTAGTCAAGAAATATTATGTAATATTGACTGCTTGGAAATAAGTGGCTTCAAGAACAGAGGTAGCAATTTAAAGGCCTTCTTGGTATATTTTTTAAAGCTCTGCCAACAACCTTGAGTTTCTGAGAGTTATGTTTCAGCAGAATTGGCTGTACTATGGATCCTATTTTTCAGTGCTTTTCATTATAAAGGCAGATGTGTTAACACAGGAAAAGATGCACTTGTTGGATTAAGTTGGTCGGCATTGCTGTATAGAGATCTGTGCTGGAAATACCTCTGTAGCTGTTCATCTCTTCTCCTGAGCTGGGATGGCTGGAGTAGATGGCACGGGGTACACAGGAGGACTCTTCAGTCCTTGGTAATTCTCTCCCCAAGTCTGTTGTCTATCATCTGTCATGCCTCTGGCAGATTTCTTAGTTGTCTCCAGCAAGAACTCAGGTAGAGCTGGACACTTGGGTCAGAGATTGAGCAGCACAGCTATGTTGCTCAGTCTTCCTCTGCATGAATTGAATTTGTTTATCTCCTTTTTTTTTTTTGGTTTTTGGTTTTTGGTTTTTGGAGATAAGATTTCTCTGTGTAGCCCTGGCTTTCCTGGAACTCACTCTGTAGACCAGGCTGGCCTTAAACTCAAATCCGCCTGCCTCTGCCTCCCAAGTGCTGGGATTAAAGGCGTGTGCCACCACTGTCCTTGTTTTATCTCCTAATCCAAAAGTGCAACAGGCTCTGTGGTGCTCAGTCAGGTGCCTGACTGCCTTGCTTGTTATCTAATGCTTACTAAGTCTCATGGATGGCCGACTGTAATCACTTGAACCTGCGTCTCATCAGTAGAGGGAAGGGTCATTGGAAAAACAACATTAATAAAGAGTGTGCCGATGGAAGGAGAGGTACTTGTGACCTGTCTGAGGGTGTTGTGGTGATTGAACGCCATCCTTACTCTTGACAGGATCATGTAGCTGAGTGATGGACTGGGCAGTGAGCTGCCGTCTGCTGTATGTTTACTTTGGGTGTCTCTAAACCTCTTTTTATATAAGGTTATATTTTGGGCCCTTAAGCAAGTTTCAGTGAGGGATGCTCTGAATGTTTCTGAGCCTCACTGGAGTGGACTTAAACTGCAGACAGTACAGGAGACCCAAGGAGAATGTGTTTATTTTGGAATTACTTAAGCTTAGTAACTTTAACAAACGCAGTGAGCTTGAAAGTAACAATTAGACTTTTATAAGTCCCATACAGCTCCCTTTGTAATGACCCGAGGAAACACTTACGGGCCCACTGATTCAGCTCCTGGGGACCATCAGTTTTCCATTGGTCTCTGGCCAGTCTGTTTTAGACAGTTTCTCTTCTATGCACTTAAAAATAACATTTCTAGACGTTTTTCTAAAAATAATACCTGTGCTTTGTAGAAAATGTAAGAGAAATAGAAAAACTACAGAAGAAAAGAAGCTTGCCATTCAGAAGCTTGCGCTGTAGGTACAGTCTCCCAGATTTTTTTGGTAGAGTACACACGTGTACACACATATACTTTTAAATTTTTTACTTATTTGATTTTATGGGGTATGTGTGCTGCCTGATTATATATAAGCCTGTCATGTATGTGTCTAATGGCCATGGAAGGTATTAGATCTCCTGGAACTGGAATTTCAGATGATTGTGAGCCTCCATGTGGATTCTGGGAATGGAACCCAGGTCCTCTAGAAAAGCAGAGAAAGTGCTCTTAACCACTGAACCATCCTCCAGCTCTCTCTCTCTCTCTCTCTCTCTCTCTCTCTCTCTTTTTTTTCATTTTTTAAAAACTACTCATTTAATTTTATGGTGAGTGCTAGTGTGAATGTGCCTGATCGCTTGTGTAACATGTGCATGAGAAGCCCATAGGGGTCAGAAGAGGGTGCTGGATCCTCTGAACTGGAGGTTCAGATGGTTGTGAGCTGCCATGTGGCTGCTGGGAACCAAACCCAGGTCCTCTGCAAAAGCAGTAAACATCTCTCCATCCATACTCTCCTTTCAGTGTGTGAAGTCACTGCATAAAGAAAGAAAAGTTTCAAAACTGAACTGAAATAATTGTGTACCATGTTTTCCATCTAATAGCATAATAGTGTAAATAGTAGCTTAAGAAAAAAAGAACATTTACTCCCATTTAAACTCTACAAGAAGGTGTAGCTTGTAAAATATGTTAAGTACCAGTAATGTTTATGTGTGCTACTGCGTACAAGGTTGTGAAATGCTACCTTTAATCCTGTGAACCGTCTTCAGTGTGGTTTTTATGTAGTTTTATAGCTTCTTTAGAATAAACAATTAGAAATCTTTTTTAAAAAAGATTTATTTATTTTATGTATGAGTGCACTATCGCTGTCTTCAGACTTATTAGAAGAGGGCGTCAGATCCCATCACAAATGGTTGTGAGCCACCATGTGGTTGCTGGGAATTGAACTGAGGACCTCTGGAACAGCAGCCAGTGCTCTTAACTACTCCCCAGCCTCACAATTAAAAATCTTAATAGCTTGATTCAAGCACTGAAATTCTTGTTATATGGGGGGACATACGAGTTCACCTTTGTTTGTTTTTTAAGGGAGTTGTCTGGTGGCATCCAGCCACTCACTTCCTCCATCCCTTAAAAGGATAAATAAATTTCAGCCCCCCAAATAAGTTTGTTGATTAGCATTGTGCTCCAGTCCAGGCTGCTTACATGGTGAGAATGCTAAGGAAGCAGGCTGACTAAAGGCTAGCCTGTTGTTCAGAGTTCATCTTGTGGTGGTGGTGGTGGTGATTGAGGAGACCTTGAGCCCTATGCATGCTAGGCAGGGGCTCTACCTCATAGATACATCTCCAGCTTGTTTTTTACTTTTTGAGACAGGGTCTCACTGGGTTACCCAGGCTGGTGTTAGATTTAATCCCCTTCCTGAACAGTGACAGGCTTCACTTGGAGACCCTGATGGATGTTTATCTTGCTAGGGAGCCTGAGTGGTGGTTTATGTAGAGGTCAAGGCTCCCTACATACAAGATCCTTCATTCTGACAGTTAAACACATGTGCCAGTGTACTTCCTGCTTCCCTTCCTTGTCCTTGGCTCACTTATTTTCTAGAGGACTAGGATATGAATTTGATAACAGCCTGATTTCTGTCAGAGTTTTACCTTTTGACCTACCAGCTTTTACCTTCTGACACCTCAGGTCTTATAAGTATAGGCTTTATTTCCTAGTTTGCTCAGCACTTGGTAGGTTGTGTTTTAAACACTTACTGATATTTTCCTTCCCATTTTAATAATTAGATAGCAGATGCCCAAAAGCTAAAATTTAATACTAAAAGCTACTTTTTAATTTTTTTATGCTTGATGACTAGTTATGTAGTATATATATATACACACACACACACACATAGATAGACACAATATATTTACTTAGTGAAATTATTTTTTATTGTGTTTCAGTTTATTTTATCTAAAGCTATAGTTGAGCCAGAAAATTTTTATGAAGTTTGAGGTGAATGAAATGTAATTGTTGGCAATAACTAGAAACTAACAACTTTTGAAGTTTTAAAACCTCTGGTGGTTTGGGAATAATAAACAGCTGAACTATATGAGTGAGGTAATTCCCAGAGACAGGGGACTCAGTGCTAAATGTACCACGATGACTAATTAAATGGTTTCTGCACATAGGCATTAAGCTGTTAACTAGTCTGGAAATTGAATATCTATGGAGTGTGGTCAATATAAAGCTAATTGAGATATCTTAACCAATGAAAATGTTAATTTGTATAACTAATTTTTAAGACACACCGTATTAACTTGAAATTCTATGCTTTTAAGGGTTTTTGGATGTGTATTGAAACCCACATGTGAGTGAAGTCTAATACGGGTATTAGATCGTGCTGAGTTACACACAGTACAGACCTTGATGTAGCTCTGTGGAATTTGCTACTTGGCGCCTGTGGAGGGAAGACTGTTGTAGTGGGTGTGGTTGAGAAGACAGTTGATACCAGTTCTTTGCTGATCCCAAATGGATCCATTCTCCATCTTGGCTGCTCATTAGAACTTACTGGGGGGACTTGGGAGACAGTGTTCTGAAACCATTGAATTAGAAACTGGGGCTGGTCATTTTGAAAAGCTTCACAAAAAATTATAAGTTTAGTCATAGTCTTAAGTCACTAGTTAAAAAGACATGCTCCAAAAATTGTGACATGGAAGAGAGTAAATGTAAGATACTGTCTTCTCTCCTTGATTGCATTGTAAGACAAAATTAAAATATTTTAATATATATATATATATAAAGGATTTGTTTTATTTATTTTATGTGTATGAGTACACTGTAGCTGTACAGATGGCTGTGAGCCAACATGTGTGTGGCTGCTGGGAATTGAACTCAGGACCTCTGCCAGCCCACTCGCTCCATCCTCACTTGCTCTGGTGTAATTCACTGTAGCTGTCTTCAGACACACCAGAAGAGGCGTCCGATCTCATTACGGGTGGTTGTGAGCCACCATGTGGTTGCTGGGATCTGAACTCAGGACCTTGGGAAGAGCAGTCAGTGCTCTTACCTGCTGAGCCATCTCGCCAGTCCCTAAAATAAATATTTTTATTTATTTTTAGTTATGTGTATGTAGTATGTGGGCATATGCACTTAAGTACAGGTGCCTGGGTCCCTGGAGTTGGGACTTAGAGGCGGTTGTGCGCTGCCTGGCTTGGGTTCTGGGTCCTTCACAGAGCTATTGCTTGAGCCCCATGGGAGAGCCATTTAATTTATTCAATACTACCTAGATCCTAGATCTAGAAAGTTCTGCTTTTGATCTCAAGGGCAAGGGAGAACTCTTGTCTTATATCCAGAAGAACTGGGGGTGAAGATGGTTTCTCTCTCAGAAGTACTCTTTCAATTGTTCAGACTCTTCTTTGAGGTGTAAATCACATAGCTCAGACAGCTGCTTTCAGGTACAAAGATTATTTCTCCTGTATTCACTGAGCTATGCGGATGTTACTACACCCTTAGGACATTTTCTTCACCCCAGGAAGAAAGCCTGTACCCATAGCAGTCACTTCCTCTTGTCAGCCTGTGTGGCTGTAGGCTGTAGTAGTCCCTTTTCATGCCTTGTGTTGGCATTTGTGATGGGCAGCTTTTATTAAACATTGTGTTTTGCAAGTTCATGTGTTAGTGTTAGCATGTGTTAGTACTTCCCTGCTTTTTATGGCTGTGTGCTACTCTCTTGTATAGGTGATAGCTCATTTTGTTTATTCATATACTGTGGGTGGATGATGGGGTTGTAATAGTGTTGCTGTGAACAGGGTGTATGTTTCTGCCACAGTATATCTTCACTTAGGTATATGCTGGGAAGGACATTGCTGGCACTGAGTACTCAGAGATCCTTCACCTCATTTGAACTTCATGGTTAAAAAAAAAAATCTTCTCATCATGTCAAAGAGTACCAGTATTCTTATGTCCTGATAACATTTCATTATAGAACACAGGTCCAGTGTATGTCATTTGATATGGTGGTTTGCAGAAGGCACACTGCCCATCTAAAAGAAAGCACAGCTGTTCTCTGCTCTTTTCTCCAAGAGGTCTTTTGTTGAAGTTGGAATTTAAAAATTTTCAAGTCTTTTTCTCAGTCCTTTACTGATTAGAGAGGAGTAAAATGGTTGGCCTCTTCATATCTATAACACAGTCATTGTAATCAGCTCATAACTGTCCATTGCTTATTCTATGCCAGGTTCTGGGTATCTGGGGGTGTTTGTATTCATGATCTCCTTTCAGGTTCATATTTAACTGTCAGCAATGACTACCATTTTACTACTGCTGGAGAAATGGAGGCACAGAGGTTGGGTAACTGCTCCATCAGAACAGCGGGTGGTCCCATGGTTCTTACCCACTGTTTGAGCTGCCTGCCTGACCACTGGTTGTTGGTTCTCTTGGCAGATGTATTATGCAGTGAACTTACTGATTTACTATCCATGAAAGAAAAATATGGAACAATAGCAGTATGCTTGGGTTTAAGTCAATTACAGAAGCATAAAAGCTTAACCTGTATAAATGTTTAAAGAATGATGGGTTTAAAGGAGCTTTATTTAAAGTAACTTTAGCTCCATTCCATATTCCAAGACACACACACACATGTAGTATTCTTCCCCACCCCTAGTAGGTCGCTTGACTTTGATCACTTTACTTTTCAGTAAAGTAAACTGGAGGTGGGTAGGTACAATACCACTTTTCAAGTGGCCTGCTGTACTTGAGTGGAATATTGTTCGGTGTAAGAGGGGGAACACTTGTGTGATAATGAAGTGAATTTTATTATGTAAAAGAAGATGACTAGGTGGCAGTATTGAATGACTGATGAATGATCACAGAAATCATTTGCACAAGGTAGAGAGCAGTTTTCCCATGCTCTGAAACTCAAGCCTGCTTTGGGATTGAATTTTGGATGAAGTTATAGAGTATTTGGGTATAAGGTAATTCCTTGTTGACGCCAATTTTGTGTTACATATTCTATCAGTGAAGGTGATAGGAACCCCGGTGTATTTTGCTTTAGGTATGTAGTTTAGCCCTGTTATATAATACTCTGTTTTTCTCATGTTATATTGATGTGATTCTCTATTCCTTCCCCAACTCCCCAGATAAACAGGGGTCACATGACAACAGAAGCCAAAAGAGCTGCAAAGATGGAAAAGAAGATGAAAATTTTGCTTGGTGGTTACCAGTCTCGTGCTATGGGGCTCATGAAACAATTGAATGACTTATGGGACCAGATTGAGCAGGCTCACTTGGAGCTACGCACTTTTGAAGAACTCAAGAAGCATGAAGACTCTGCTATTCCCCGTAGGCTAGAGGTAACAGCACGTGCTGCCTGATTGCTCAGAGAACTTTGAAGAGTCACCCAGTCCTTCCTTTCTACTACTCCTAACAGTTATCTCTGAAGTCGATATTGAAGTGGGTCTCTGACTTTCTGATCTAGACCTGCCTGTGCTTAGATGGCTATCAAGCAAACGATGCTGCTCTGAAGACTCTTCTCATTCTCTTTTGTATTAAAGATAGACTGTGTAAGAGCATATAAGTCAGTTTTGTGACGAGTTTCCTGGAAACTTAGTGGCTTGCCATTTAAGTGACTCTGGGAACCAGCATCTTTTAGTTTTGTGATTGAAGATGCTGCACATCACAGAACGTCAGATCCTTTGGCCAGATTGGGCTTAGACTTATCTTCTTAGTGTGCACTCTAGCTCCTGTCCCGCTTGAGGGCAGTCAGGGCTTTTGCAGTGTGTTGTGGGTATTGAGAAGACTACAGAGGCTTGTTTATCGAGAGAGCTGCAGAGGTTTTACAGATAGTAATCACAGGACCAGAGCAAAGAATGGCTGCGATATTAGTTTTATAGCAAAGATATTGGCCGTTTGTTTCTCTGTGAAATGTATCGTTCCTGAGAACTGTGAGAACCTGAGAACTTACACAGCTGTTTGTAAGGTAGACTGCCATAAGTGGACTTAGGTTTGAAGTAACTGGAATATTTTTCTCTCTTCAGTGTCTAAAAGAAGATGTGCAGCGGCAACAGGAACGAGAGAAAGAGCTGCAGCAGAGATACGCAGATTTACTGATGGAGAAAGAGACTTTACAGGCGAAGTTCTGAAGCACAGTGGATGCCCTGCCACAGGAGAACTAGTCGTTGGTTTCACACTCAAGGCTGAAACTGACCTTTCTCTTCACTGACAAAGTTACCCGGCACCTGTGGTTTCTCAGTTGTTGGTTTTGAATGACACTGATCTTCACGTTCCGTGTTACAAACTTGGACTCCGGGTAATGAGGGTTTAAATGATCCAGATGCTCATTCTTTGCCAGTGTCATATTTACAAAATGTCATAGTTTAGGCCTTTAATTTAAAAAGCCTGACTTTAAATACTGCCTGTGAGTAAACCCTTGAATAAAAAGAACATGTGAAAAATTGAGTGTAGCCTTTTGCTTGAGGTAATTAGATACTTAGGGTGCCCCCAAGCCTGCCACTGTGCTTACTGTGTGCCACACTTAATGAGCACTCTGTAATGAGGTGATGCCTGACTCACTGTAAGTCCTTAGGAGGAGTGCTTTGTGCTCATTTCTCTACACTGTCAAGATGGATAGACTTGTTAACACCTGACATTATCTCTCTAGTATCTCCTTGGAGAAGTTTCTTTTCTTCTGGCTACTGACATGAAAACTTGTGGATTATAACTCAAAAGATTTGCTCTTTTTGACTTTTAATATTTTACATAAATTTTTTAAAACAGATATTTTAAAGATTCATTTAACAAGGACATCAAACTTTGGATAAAGCTTTGCATTTAGCTTAATATACTTCCATGTGATTGGAAATGTGAGGCTGGGTAGACGTGGGAGACCTCTAATAACTCCTGTAAGGTGACTTAGTGGCAGAGTATGGTGGTCCAGGCTTGTGACCATAGTCGTGGGAAGCTGAGGCTTCAGCCACAGTAACAAAACTATCAAACAACAGTGTAGGCCAACAGTGCGCTGGACTTAGCAGAAATGTTTGCCCAACTCTTTAGGGACTAAAGCAAAGAGGAAGCATTCATTCATTCATTCATTCACCAGGTATTTGTTGAATAAACATCCTGTGGCAGAATCTTGGCGCTAGAACAATGGATAAAATAGGCTCTGTTCCTGTTTTCTTGAGCATAACTGCCCCTTGAGGATAACAGATATCCTTTTGCTTTTTTGTGACAAGGCCTAGCTCTGTATCCCAGGTTTCTTTAGACTTTCAGTCCTGACTCTGGCTTGGAATGTGACGTGATCTTCCTGCCTCACCTCCTGAGTGCTGGGATTACAGGTATGAGTTGCTATATTACATATGAAGTGTCGGAGGTGTGTGTTAGTTACAGCAGAGCTCTTGCTGTTGACATTAGTTAGGGCATACTAAACATGCACAGGGAAAGAAGCGTCATGAAGTTTAGATTCTATTAAAGAGGGCAACATCAGTGTGGTAAAGAGGTCACTTTGAAGAAGGGTAACATGAGATAATACTTGGTTGCCATTTTAGAAAGCCAGGGCCTTGTCAGATCCAGGAAAGACCATCCTGTCAGGATGGATTGCCAGCCCCATGCTGCTACTGTGTGCTTGGAGGAGCAAGAAGAAGATAGTGTGGCTCCAGGGTCAGGAGTGGGGTTATTAACACAAGGCCTGACCACATGGACCCACATGGGAGGGAATTGGGCTTCTATTTTAAATTGTGGAAGTCATGAGAATACTTTAAGAAGAGGAATGACAGGTCAGCCATGGGTTTAGGTGCATTGCTGTGGCCATACTGTGAATTATCTTGCCTGGGTGAAGGTCAGGAAGCCAGTTCTAGGGGATGCAGTAGTGGAAACTTGAGGGTTCTTTGGAAAGTCGGTTGGATGGTGTTTTGCTGGGGCAAACACATGAACATTTTGTTAAAATGGACACAGGTGTGAAAGGCTAAGGTAGACTCGTGAAGGAACATTTTGCTGAAGCAGACATAGGAGAAAGGATGCTTTGCTAAAGCAAGCACACGTGATGAAGGACTCTTTGCTAAGGGCACCATGTATTGGTTCGACTTATATTGATCTGCGTTTGTCAGGACTCCATAGAAACACACCAAAAAAAAGCTTGTGGCGCGCTGCAATTTGTTTGACTTGTTGCTGCTTCCAAGGACTTGCACTGCTTGGATGCATGTGCTGAGGCCTGGTGTGTGCTGAGACAAGGTGCTTGGAGGACATGCCATGTTTGGAGGGTATAAATAGGACTCTACGGAGTGATGGAGACAGAGCTTGGCTTGCTGGTACAGCTAGCTGTGTAACAACTGCGGGTCTCGAGTCTTCGCTGATGAGAAAGACACAGCCAAGAACTGGTATTCCCGTTGTTCCCTCCTGCTGACTCCAGCTGAGGCTGAGGCCTGGCTGTCTCTGCTAGGTCATGTCACTTAATGTTGCTAACCCAACTCTACTGAACTAGACTGCTGGTGTATCTGTGAGGTGTTTGTGAATGGATCGAGCTGCTGCTGCCTGCTAACCTGTGAACTGAACTGCCGATTTCCAGACAACGCAGATGGGAGTTGACTCTAAAGAACCTTTGTAAACAGGTCCACTTCCCCTGAATCCTTTCTTTTTCACCTCCTCTAGTGGGTGGTGGGTTACAAGGAAGGTTAAAGTGTTTAGGAACCATTATTAACAATAGGAATGGAAAAAATTAAAGTTACAAGCTGCCTGGGTCAGAACATGGATGCAGACCCATTGGGGCCATAAGTCCCTATTTTTCTGGTAGCTAGTCATTTAGCTTTCATACTGTTTCTGGTAAGTTCTCATGGGTTTTTAGGGAAGTACTTGATATTATCTTTGTATAGTGATGTTTTTTTAATTTCGTTGTATGTTGGCTCAGATGTCCAGATCTCTGTTAAATGATAACGACAGACAGTCTTGTTCTGTTCTGGTGTTAGTGGGGGTGTCTTCTGTGTTTTTAAGTTGGCTTTTTGACATAGACAGGTGCTGAGACCTAGAAAGGTAGTCTCCCTCGGCTCTGAGTTTTATAGAAGGTTGAATTAGGAGCTTGTTGGAGTCTCTCTTAAGGCTCTGCTGTTTTCTCCCTGGGGTGGTGATGAGGTCAGCAGATTATCCAGTTTGAAACTATCTCTCTTGGAACCAGTTACATTCATTTAAAACAGAAAGATTCATAGTTCATTTGTGCTTTATGTAGACTTTAAAGTATATGGGCTAAATAGTTGTTTAATAGAGACTCACTGTCTTTAAAATGTGGATAGATGCACTCACAGCCTAAGAGAATCACCAAGACGTGCAGCTTCAACACCAGCATGCCTTTGTTGCAGCAGAACTACTTTCACTGGTCAGTAGGTCTGCCACCATCCTTCCTCAGTACCCTGGCAAGATGGAGGCTTCTGACAGTCAGTGCAGGCACGTGCCAGATGGTAGGGTTTCCTTAGAAATCTGCTATCTGTGGGACAAAAACTAAACGTGCGTGAGCTGGTGTACCAACATGCAGAAGAGTCTCTTCAAAACATTTGGAGTAACACTGAATTAGGACCTATCAAGATAAAAACCACAGTGTCCGGATGGCAGGCATATGGCTTGTGACTACCTTCCTAGGATACATTTCTGCCAAAGTACAGTTGCCCTGTTGGTGGCTTACAGTCTGCCTTCCGTCTGTTTTTTGAGAGGTTTGCATTTGTACATAAGCACAATAGATCTTAGGACTATTACCACCTATAGCTTTTATAGGCTTTTGGTAAGCTGAGCTGAGTGTGGGATGGCTGTGTAAAGCAGGACACTGATTTGTTCCTGAAGCAAATCTAGTTCAGAGCCCTGTGTAGAAGTCCTCTCATAATTTTACACACACACACACACACACACACACACACACACACACAAATACACTTTCTGAAAAGTTTTTTTCTTGTAGAAATTTAAACAGTTGCTAACAGAGAAATCTCTTCGCTCTGTGGAAGAGTTTTACTCCGCTCTGCATCATATAGTCTGGCATCTGATGGTTTGGTTTATTGTGGCTTTGTTTTAAAATGTTTTTCTCGTTTAATGTTATTCCCCGCCACCCTCCCCCCTTAACATTCAGAGTGTGGGGTTCAGTTTGTTTGAATGAAATGCAGTGTTGGCTTTTTTCTCTGAATAGTGTGACTATTCTGGCCATTTGCATGTGTGCAGTAGCCTTGTTTCATAAATACTTTATCGCTGTTTCAAAATGTACTTCAACAATTAATACTATTTAAATATTTCTATGTTGCTAGCTTTAAAAATATCTTGTTGTTATTTGTGTGATTTTGCATTCTGTCAAGAAAGTATGGCTTATGTAATTTTTGCTCTAGAATGTATTGAGAGTTTTGGGACCTAGAATCTTTAAGAAGTGTTCTTGTTTTTTATACTAGTGTGTGTGTATTTGTTTCTCAGATGTCTTGAAGCTTCAAAGTCTGCATGTCCAGCAAGGAGTATTACATCTTGAGGACTTGTTCCCTCAACCATTATGTAGTTCTTTTGTAGCTGCTGATATCCTTTGTTCTGAAAGCTTCGGTTATTTTATGATTAGCATTTGTGCAGTCCCCGAATAGCACACCACAAAAGCCGCTGTGCCACACAAACTGTCAAGGCGGCACCAAGCTTGTCTCCCCAAACTGTGCCACACCAACTGTCAGAGCGGCATCTTGTCTCCCCAGCCTGTGGCCGCTACAGTCAAATGTCCCACAGGAGCTGACCAAAATGACGGCTTCTATCAAAATGGCAGTGTTACAACATCTCCTCAGCCTGAAGCTGTGTCAGGAACTGCAGGAGCTGTCCACTCCTTTCCTGCCTCAGCCTCCTGCCAGCATGAGGAGCTACAGCCTCAGCAAACTCTACTGCAGGAGCTGTCCCACAAGAGCTGTCCACAGTGCCAGCCACCCCCATCCCCCAGCAGCCCTACAGAGATAGCCCCTCACAAGAGCCAGCTACACCCAGGAAGGACTTCCTACCCTAACCCATGGGCCCAATGAGGGAAGGGGGAAAAAGCCTGTATTTTCAGTCAGAGTCCTTAAATTGGTCCACCACATGACTGTGAGTACCTTTTGGCTACTCTGCTGTCCCACTAGGAAGATCAGCTAGGTGCTTTCTCTGACTCTCTCAGCAAGTTTTCACCACAGCGTCTGGCTCCTGAGTCTTCATTTGGTAAATCGAATGGTTGGGATTTTGTTTTTAAAACAAGTATTTTTTTAAAGAACAAATCCTAGTGATCTATCTGTCTGCAGGATATATACTTAGGCCAACTTCAACTTTTTAAAAACTTTTAAATCTTAAAGAAATGCATTAGTTCTTTGAGAGTTTCATACACTTTCCATCCACTACCTCTCGCTCTTACAGGCTCCACTCCTTCTTCTGCAATGATCCCTGAGCCTTAGGAGGAAGGGCCACAGTCTGTATGTTCCATTCAGTACTGAGCGGTCTCCATGCTTTTTCTCCACCTGGGCCAGCTGTAGATCTCTGTTAATTAGTCACCCTCTATTGGAATTAGATAGGGGCTGAGAAATGAATTAATCTGAAAAGGGATGCCAGGTGCATAGTCCCTCTCCACATCTTTAAGAGGCAGTATATCGCGAAAAGATGAAGGATTGAGACGGGAAGTATTTCTGTTCTGATGGAAAGGTATCTGGGGGCCTGGAAGCCCAGGAAGTATACAGCTCTGAGAGGAGAAGGTACCCAGCGGAAAGGCATCCTGAGACAGGGGAGCTCAGGAACCACATAGCTCTGAGAGAAGGTACCCAGCGGAAAGGCATCCTGAGACAGGGGAGTTCAGGAACCACATAGCTCTGAGAGGAGAAGGTACCCAGTGGAAAGGCCTCCTGAGACAGGGGAGCTCAGGAACTACATAGCTCTGAGAGGAAGCCTCCTCAGCAGAGGTGTCACAACTGCCAGGGGAGGGGATCCCCAGCTGAGCTGAGGCGCTCAGGACCCTCGCCCTGCTCTTTTTCCTCCCCCCTCCTCTCCCTTCCCCTATTCTTTTCACTGCTTCTTTTTTTCTTGGCTTCTTCTGAGTCACACCAGGAAGAAAATCTTATGAAAGGGATTTGTTGGCAAGTCCAGGGTGTGGAGGGACGAACCCAGGGCTGGCTGCCCTCTGCTCCCAGGAGCTGACAGCAGCAAGTTAGATAAAGGGGCAGTGCTTATATAGGATTTCGGAGGGGGCAGAGCTTCTCAGGGTGGAGATTTCCTGAGTGAGGATTGGTGGGGTTTTGGGGGAGGCTCAGGGGTTGGTGGGTTTTCCTGGCCAGGCACTAAGAAGGTCACAGCTTTGCTTGTGACTTTCTCCACTCGCTCCTTATCCATGTTTATGACTGCTACCACTCCCCTGCAGCAGAGCTGTGTACTCTCACAGAGGCTGCTGTGTCCTCGTTCAGATGAGCGAGCTGCATCTCATTCTGCTCTATTGTTGCTTTTATTTTTTTTTTTTAAAAAAAAAATGGCTTGGTGAAGATTGCATGCTGCTCTTGCTGAGAACCCAAGTTCCGTTCCCAGTATGCATGTTGGGTGGCTCACAATGGCCTGCTATAACTTAAGCTCCAGCGAGTCCAGCTTTTCTGGTCTCTACTGGCACCAGCGCTCATGTGCAAACACCCACATAATTAAAAACAATAAAGATAAATCTTTTAAATAAATGAATATAGCTAAGTAGTTTTACTTTCTCAAGTTTAACTTCCGCGACAATAAATAACAATAGATATGATGCCAGAAACAAAAGTGGTTGGGCTCTCACCTTTTAAACGTCACTGTAAAAGGTTCTTGAGACCTCTATATTTGAGAATTGCTGATTCAAGTTAAATTTGCGAGATGGAGAGAACAGTCTCTGGCCAAGCAATGCATCGCTGCCGGTCCTCTTGATCAGCGGCATTCTATTTTCCCACTCTCCTCATTCCATTCAGGTCTGTCTGCTGTGCCAGGGAAGGATAGCGCTGCCTGAACCTTCTGCATCCAATGAGTCACTATACTCCCCAGGCCCCCACCCCCCATATGTGTACCAAGTGTGTAAATATGTGTGTGCACATGCAGATGGAAGCCAGAGACTGAAAGTTGAGTGTCTTCCTCAATCACTTCACCTTACTTTTTTAGACAGACTAAATATAGGGAGAGTTAGGGATGGGCCAGCATTGAGTTTGATATCTTAGTATCTCTACAACATGGGGAATAGAGAAGACCACAAATTGGGGATGTGTATGCTTCTTGTACTTGGAAGTTGTGACTTGAACAGGAATGGTCTTCATAGATTTCAATTCTTGGTCACCAGGGAGTGGCATTATTTGAAAGGATTAGGAGGTGTGGCCTTGTTGAAGGAAATGTGTCACTGTGGGTAGGCTTTGAGGTTTTTGAGAAGCCCAAGACAAGCCCAGTGGTTCTCTCTCTTCCTGTCATCTGTGGATTGGGATGTAGAACGCTCAGCTCCTTCTCTAGTGCCAAGCCTGCCTGCGTGCCAACCATGCTTCCTGCCATGATGACAATGGGCTGAACCTCTGAAATTGTAAGTCAGATCCAATTAAACACTTTGTTTTGTAAGCGTTACTTGGTCATGGTGTCTCTTTACAGCAATAGAACATTGACTAAGGTAGAAGACCTTCTGGGTTTCTACCCTGTTAAGTGTGGGTGGGTTCTGACCAGTTCCTGACCAGTGGGAGAGTTTGCTAAACAACGTGAATACCTTGAAGGAGACAGGTCTCCAAATGCTCATTTCAAGAGTACAGCTCTCTCCATACCGAGGTGCATCTGAGGCTCAGTGTGGAGGCCATCATCGGCCCTGTGTGATTCTCTCATTGGCTTCTGCCTGTGGACTTAGGGCTTCCTAAGGCTTCCGGGCCCTGCTTCAACCCAGCTGAGACTAGTGACTCCAGCTCCCCCTCAGTGTCTACCCATATGCTTGCAGGCGTCCTTAGAGGCCAGAAGAGTGTGTGAG
The DNA here is from genome assembly GCA_019843815.1 of Montemys delectorum. NCBI lineage: Eukaryota > Metazoa > Chordata > Mammalia > Rodentia > Muridae > Montemys > Montemys delectorum. The sequence continues at coordinate 4,120 of JADRCD010200673.1, read as the reverse complement.
AGCCTCCAGAATTGTGGGTGATTGTGAGATACCAGATGTGGGTGCTGGGAACCAAACTCTGGCCCTCTGCAAGAGCACCAAGTGCTCTTAACCACAGCCATTCCCTCCAGCCCTGGAGCCTGCATTTTAACATGAGTCCCCATGAGTGTGCAAATGTGAGATACATATTAAAATTTGGCAAATGCTACTGGGCCTCCCCTACGGATGGCGGCATATCTAAGAAGGCAGTTTGGTTTGCTTTGGTTGCTCCACACTCTTGAGAAGTTGTCTTTAATATTCTGTTCCCTGTGGTGGCCTTCCTGCTCCTGCTCTGCCCTTTCTTCCAACACACCTATTAACAATTTGTCCATTCTTTAGAACCAGGAAAAAAGCCATTTGCAAATCTGCCCTACAGCTCGTGGGCAGACGCGATAACTTACTCAGACCAATTTGATACTTACTTAATTTCCCTGTATCGTCCACTCCAAAGCATTTTTATAAAGTCATTTCTGAAACCTTTGGATAGGCTGTTTGTTGGCCTGTAAGACCTTCTCCCCGGAGACCCTGTTAATTATACCTGGAACAAGAAAGCTCTGTTACTAGAAATAATATTTGGCCTTGGAAAACTCTAGATAAGTTGGGTGGAAGAAGACTGAAAGCAGGAGACAAGCTGTGCCCACAGTCCCCACGATTGTGCTTTGACAAAGGAGCAAAGAGAGCCAGCGGCAAAGACAGGCCTAAGCAGCTGCTGGCTCGTTGGAAAACGTGCTCTCCGACACAGTAGCCACTAGCTACACGCAGCTTTAAGGACATCTAAATTTACGTAGAATCAAACATTCAGTGTCCCCTCTACCCTAGCTGCTGTCAGCTCCACCATCACTGGAAGTTCTCTTGGGTTGTGCTACTCCAGGAAGTCATTCGGTAGCCACGTTTCTATCGTGACAGTACAGTTTAAAGCTAGAACCGTTTAAAGCAAGGAGGGATTCATTTCAGCTTTATAGTCCATAGTCATCGGCTCTCTTGCTTACCGGCCCATGATGGGGCGGAGTATAATGGAGGAGGCCGCAGAAACAATGTGGTAGAAGGAGGGAGAGAAAGGGGACCAGGAAAAGACAAAATTCCCAAGGGCATGTCCCCAGTTGCCAGCTATTACCTTCCTCAAATAGTACCCTGGGTTGCGATACAGGCTACTGCATTGTGATGGTTTATTCTTGGATCAGAGTTGCCCTGCCTATGCTCAAAGGGTGCTTCACAATCTGGGAAAGTTTCCCTCAGCACAAGCAGGAATCCATGCTTCTGAGTTCTGTGATGCTCTGAGGAGAGTTAATGAGGAGCAGCCCCTGCCTACAGCCTCCACTGACTGACAGGGAGTGCGTGTGTGTATGGTTCTGTGCATGTTTGTGTGTGTGTGTGTGTGTGTGTGTGTGTGTGTGTGTCAGGGTTGGGTGTGTGTGTGCATGTGTGCATGCGCACTTGTATGTGTATGCATGTGTGCTGAGCTCCCAGGCAGCAGAGCTGGTCTCATTATCTCCTTGAGCTACTGGATGCTCAGCGTCACACTTAGCTTCCCCCAGCTTGGTGTGCAGGTATGCGTAGAAGCTATATGTGTGTGGATCTCAGAGGACAGCCTCAGTTGTCAGCTCTTAGGAACTGTCCACCTTGTTTCTTGAGACGGGGTCTCTCATTGGTCTGAGGCTCACAAAGTAGGTTAGTTAGCCCTGTTTCCATCTTCCAGTGCTTCCATGGCAAGCATACTCCACACATGTGAATTCTGGGGGCTCAAACTCAGGTCTTTATGCTTGCAAAGCAAACATTTTACCAACCGAGCTTTCTCTCCTGCCCTGACACTTGGTCTCTTTATGACTAGACACTGCCACTGACTCGAGGATAACTGGTGAACAAGTTATATGTGAGGTTTAGCAGATGAAAACCTTTAGGAGTTCTCATTCACTAAATATAATAAGACAGCAACTAAATTTAACCAATGGCAAGCCGTTCCCGCCAGTCTCTGCGCTCATCTGATGATATATGTGTTCCCTGTCTTAGAGAATTCTGCTCAGGTGAACACAGTATTAGACCTTGAGATGGTACAAGGTTCCTAGGGCCTTTGAGGTTTTGTTTTAATTGCTTTGGAGTCGGATGCAGGCTGTTTTCCCTAACAAAGTCATAGTTTGGTAGCTGTGCAAATGGTATTTGACTATATATATTTAGTATGTGTGTGTTCATGCATGCTGTGGTGCACATATGAAAGTCAAGGGACAACTTGCAGGAGTCAGTTTCCACCTTCTACCTTGCGGGTCTTGGTGATCAAACTCATGTCATGGCTTGTCAGCAAACATCTTTATCTTCTGAGCCACCTTGACTCCTCACTTTAAAATGATGCCTTAAATACAAAGGTGTTTACATACTTGTCTTAGTGTTACTAGCAAGTCGGGAGGAAAAGGTTTATTTGCCTTACATGTCCACATTGCTGTTCATTATCAAAGGAAGTCAGAACAGGAACTCAAGCAAGCCCGGAACCTGGAGGCAGGAACTGATGCAGAGGACATGAAGAGTGTATTTACTGGCTCGCCCATCATGGCTTTCTCAGTCTGCTCTCTTATAGAGCCCAGAACCACCTGCCCAGGGGATGGCACCAACTACAGTGGACTGGGCCTTTCTCTATTGATCAGACTGAGAAAATTATCAATCAATTAAGAAAATGTCCATCCTTCCAGTCTGGGCCGGTGCCCTGAGCAGACCTTGGGCATAAACCTTGAAGCCAGTCCTACAACCCCAGAGGAAGCTCCACTCCCAGGTGCTCTAACACACCCAGGATTCCAGGATCCCAGGAGGTGGGTCACACCAGGATCTCAGGGTTCCAGAAACAGCTTGACTTCTAGGAGCTCTGACACACCAAGGATTTCAGGATCACAGAGACAGCTTGACTCTGAGGAGTTCTGATACAACCAAGATCACAAGAAGGGCAGGCTCCAGTCAGATATAGCAAGGGCAGGGAGCACTAGAGATAACCAGATGGCGGGGGCAAGTATAAGAACATAAGCCACAGAAACCAAGGTTACCTGGCATCATCAGAACCCAATTCTCCCACCATAGCTAGTCCTGGATATACCATCACACCAGAAAAGCAAGATTCAGATCTAAAATCACTTCTTATGATGATGATGGTAGAGGACTTTAAGGAGGACATAAATAATTCCCTTGAAGAAATACAGGAGAACACAGGTAAACACCTACAAGCCCTTAAAGAGGAAACACAAAAAACTCAGGTAGATCAATGGAACAGAATTGAAGACCCAGAAATGAACCCATGCACCTATGGTCACTTGATCTTTGACAAAGGAGCTAAAACCATACAGTGGAAAAAAGACAGCATTTTCAACAGATGGTGCTGGCTTAACTGGCGGTCAACATGTAGAAAAATGCAAATCGACCCATTCCTTTCGCCTTGTACAAAGCTCAAGTCCAAGTGGATCAGGGACCTCCACATCAAACCAGATACATTGAAACTAATAGAAAGTAAAGTGGGGAAGAACCTCGAGCAAATAGGCACAGGGGAAAATTTCCTGAAGAGAACCCCAATAGCTTCTGCTCTAAGATCAAGAATCGACAAATGGGACCTCATAAAGTTGCAAAGCTTCTGTAAGGCAAAAGACACTGTCGAGGACAAAATGGCAACCAACAAATTGGGAAAAGATCTTTACCAACCCTATATCTGATAGAGGGCTAATATCCAATGTATACAAAGAACTCAAGAAGTCAGTCTCCAGAGAACCAAATAACCCTATTAAAAAATGGGGCATAGAGCTAAACAAAGAATTCTCTACTGACGAACACCAAATGGCTGAGAAACACCTAAAGAAATGTTCAACATCCTTAGTCATCAGGGAAATGCAAATCAAAACAACTCTGAGATTCCACCTCACACCAGTCAGATTGGCTAGGATAAAAGACTCAGGTGACAGCAGATGCTAGAGAGGCTGCGGAGAAATAGAGACACTCCTTCATTGCTGGTGGGATTGCAAACTGGTACAACCACTCTGGAAATCAGTGTGGCGGTTCCTCCGGAAATTGGACATAATTTTACCAGAGGTCCCAGCCATACCACTCCTGGGCATATACCCAGAAGATGCTCCATCAT
>JADRCD010200671.1:0-12917 GCA_019843815.1 Montemys delectorum | reverse complement strand
CCAGTCCCTAACTGCCTCATCAGTTGCTTCTTGGGACTCAAAGAAGAAAAGTGTCACCTCTGAATGACAGATTCAGTGAGCTTCAGAATCCCATCACCATGAGGATCAAATTCACAGATGTTCTCTTCATAGTAGGCTCTTTGGGATCTAATTTCCTCCAGATGTTCCTAGGTTCTCTTACAGAGACAAGTTCTATTGCTCTTTCCATTACTATGAGAAGACTCCACTCTCCCACTGACATGTAGCTCATTTACTCTGTGAAAACTGAGAAAAGAAAGGTGACAATACTTTTCTTCATTGTGTGTGTGTGTGTGTGTGTGTGTGTGCATGTGTCTATGTGTGCCTATGTGTGTGTATGTGTGTGTACTTTCTGATGACTCATTCATATTGAGTTTGGTTGTATTAGTTTGTTTGACCTGCTCCAGTTTGTAGATGGGAGACAGGCCAGAGCCAATGGAAGCTTGCCCTATGAAAGAGGCTTTGAGTCTCTTCTCTGTCTCCTCATTGGAGTTTAACAGACATGGGAGAGCAGATGGGTCTTTCAGTGTGGACATGTGTAGATTGCCAACAAGGATCTACCTCCTGAAACATATGGGCTAGCCTGACTGCAATTGATGATGCACTGGACATTTTGAATTGTATCTCAAGCTTTGTTCCATCCACTCATATCCTCAGGTGATAACAAATGAGTTCAGAAGCCTCTTAAATCTCCCATGCTTTCCATTTCCTGAAGCAACATGCTTCATGCACCCTGACTTTTTCATGCCTACCGAATTTCTTAAGTGTCTACCCAATATTCTTCAGAGAACTAGAAAAAGACAATCCTACATTTATATGGAAACAGAGGACCCCAAATAGCCAAAGGCAATCCCAAGCAGTAAGAGAGATGCAGGAAGTGTCATGGTACCCAGTTTTAAATCACATTGCATCCATAGTAACAAACTCCACATGCTAGAGGCAACACAGATCCATGGACTGGAATAGATGACCAAGAAAGCAACTCACATCATCATAGCCACCTAAGTTTTGACCAAGGTTTCAAAACTATCCATTGGAGTATATGTCAGAGAAGACAGCATGTTTTAAACAAGTTACCACTTGGGGAAACTGGGGAAACTGGGCACTTCCATAGTCAAAGACTGAAACTTTAGCCAACTATCCTATTGAAATACCCATTTCAATATAAAATGTCTCTCAGTGGTTCATGTATCTGAAATCTTATTCCCCAGCTGCTGGGTGGGTGGAGCCTTTAGGAGAGGGAGCCTTGATGGAAGAAGTCTGTCACTAAGGATGAGCATCAAGAATTCATTACAGAGTCCCATTTCTTATTCTCCGTTCTTGAGTATATAGGCAATGTGATCAAGCAGCTTTCTGATTCTGCCACTATGGTTTTCTTGCTTGTTGCCATGTCTTCTCTGCTATGATAGATTTTTCCCCCCTAAGTCAAAATCCATCCCTTTTCCCTTAAGCTCTGTTGTTACAGTATTTTATCACAGACAAAAGAAAAGAAACTGCTCTTTGCACAAATATCAATTCAAATGAACAAAAGGATTTAGGGTTAGACTTGAAACTTTGACATTGCTACAGGAAAACATAGCAAAAAAACAAAACAAAACAAAACAAACAAACAAACAAAAAAAAAACAAACTCATCAAGATCTAGGCACAGATTTTCTAAACAATTCTCCAATAACTAACAAAACAAGTGCAAAATTCAATGTACAGGATTGCATAATATTTCAGATTCTGCACAGGAAAAGAAACAATTAACAGAGTGAAAAGACAGCATAAAGAATGGAGGTAAACACATATCTGCTATTCATTTGATTGGGTTATTATCCAAAACATGTAAAATGTGGTCAATTAAAACTATGCAAATAAACTGAACAGATAATTCTCAAAAAAGTACAAATGTTCAGCAAGTGTATAAGAACTATTCAACATTTTTAGCCATGGAGAAATGCAAATGAATACTACATTGAGATTCTATCTCACTATAGTTAGGATAACTATCATCCAGACAACAAAAATAACAAATAGACAGATGGTTGTGGTGAATGGAGTAGGAGGAATTTTTGTATACGTTGTTGGTAATGAAAATGAATGCAGCTACAGGAAGCCTGTAAGAAAATTCTTGAAAACTAAGACCAGAGCTTCCATATGATCCAGCAATATCATTTTGGGGATAAATGTAAAAAATTTATATCAATATAAAATGGAGAACCATATTATGAATTGTAGAGTCAGCTTAGTTGGCTATCATCAGATGAAAGTAAAAACTGTAATATATATATATATGTGAATATATATTATTGAATATATTTATATCTATAAAAAGAGTAAAATCATGTGCTGAAAAATGAACATAACATTGGAGGTCATTTTGCTAAGCAAAGTAAAACAGATTCATAATAATGAATATTATTTATTTCCTCTCATTGAATTTAGAAGTTTTAAGATATAAATGTAGGAGGCAGACTATTTGGGAGAGGAAGAAATGAGCATGAGAGGAGAATGAGACAAGTGTAATGACATGGGTCACTTGCTCTAAGTGTAGATCCGATTAAAAGTATCATTCTTTTGTGTTATATATATATATATGTATATATATATATATGTATATATATACATATATATGTATATAAATGAATATATTCAAATGTGTTATTCAACCAGTGTAATTGGTCTGTACTTATTCTCTCCATTGATTTTATACTTATCTGTAAAGAGAAATATGTCATAGTATAGATGTAAGGAAAATTACTTCTTTTACTAAATGAATGCATACACATGAATTTTTAAATTTGGCTATGACTTAAAGATCAATTAATAAGTTATAAAAATCAATTCTTGTGTCTCCAAGCTTCCTACTCTCAGTTTCTCATAAGAATCATAAGAGTTTTCTGGTATTTTTTCTTCTGGATATTATTTTCATATTTGAATGCATGTTTATACTCTCCATTAATCATTTCTAATTATTATTTATGTATGTGATGCTAAAAATGGTTTTTTGTATACCAAAGTTTTACCTCCTCTACCTTAAGCCCCAGTAGATATGCATAATTTTAAAATTTTATTAATAAATCATACACATATAAGGCTGGTGAGATGGCTCAGTGGATTAAGAGCACTGACTGCTCTTCCAAAGGTCCAGAGTTCAAATCCCAGCAACCATATGGTAGCTCACAACCACCTGTAATGAGATCTGACACTCTCTTCTGGTGTGTCTGAAGACAGCTACAGTATACTTACATATAATAAATAAATCTTTAAAAAAATCATACACATATATTCTCTAATCTTTTCCTCACAAATAGTGGCTTTGGTCAGCTAGCTAGCCAAGTTTGAAATAAATCTTGAATCCAAGTGGTTCTTGGTAATAGCCTATGCTTCTATGTAAGTTCCAAATGCTTAAACTATTGTATGGACTTCTAAACAGACTCCTAAGGAGTTTTCTTATTTTTTGGCTACACAGTCTTTCCCAGAACAGCCACTGTGACAAAAATGAAATAATTCTGCTGACCTCTACCCCAGAGTCAGCCCTATTGATTTCATAACAACCAACATCTCATGGACTCTGGCTACCAGTTGACGTGCCCCTTGACATGCTCCCTCCAACTGAACATTGGATCTTGTTTCTGTGTTTCATTATATACTACTCTCCAAATACTCATGGGACATTTTACTCATGGTACATTCAACCAGAATGGTCTTAGTCAACATATTCACTTGCCTCTTTCTCTTCCTTCAATGTGGTCATACTTAAGTTTCATGTCATTTGGAAGTCATGTTGTTTAAGAGTCTATCTTCAGCAATATTTCCTAAAGAGGCTAACTCCCACCTCAAATTGGCGATCTGTCTTTATACCTTCATTTAGAATGCTTATTTTGACCTAGAATGCATGAGCTTAGGGGTGTTGCCCATTTTGCTACTGCTATGTCACCAACATCATCAGTCTTGCTATACAGAGGCTGAATAGCCACTTCTAGGATGGATGAGTATGTAAATGGACCAGGACTCCAATGAGAACATAGCAGCTCCTATGGTAGTCTAGAATATTACTGAGATGATAGATAATCTACCATATCTAGGAGAATGGATCCCTTGGCAAGACAATCATCTCATGGAAATTACAGAAAAAAAGGTGCATGGTATACCTGGCCAACACCCTTCTTTCTCAGCAGAGAACAAGCCTGCTTTCCTGTGTGCTCAAGGAGGCTATGACAACTTAGTGATGTGCTCAAGGGGGTTATGACAACTTAGTGATGTGCTCAAGGGGGTTATGACAACTTAGTGATGCATATGTACTCAGTGTGACTTTTGTCAATCAGGAGTTTTCCTTTCATTTTAAGCATTTCTGCAACTCAAGTGCAGTGATGTTGGATAGGTTAGAGGGTAATACATGTATAAAGTGCATAACTACAAACTCAGTACATACTGCCAAGAGAAGTTACAAATTCCTCTTTCCTTACAATCTTCAGCTTCAAAATGCACAGAAAGAAATCTTTTCTTCACTGTGAAAGAGCTTACAGCCTTGACTCATTGTAACCTTCTTTATAACTATTCATTCCTAGCCCTAAGCTCGCCTCATTTTGTACTCTTTCTATTTAAAAGCCATATTTACTAAGTTAATTCCAATTCTTCAGCAAGCTTCATATTGGATTCTTTGGCCATCTCTACCTACAGATCACACAATAATTCTACAAGGAAAAAGTAACCCATAACTTTTCCCTTAACATGTTTTCTGTATTTCTTGACTAAGAAAACTAAGAATGATATAGATCCCCTTATTTCCTGAATTGCATAACTAAGTGTTTCCATTTAATAGATCATAGCTCTCTTACAGCTTCAAAGTAGTCCACTATCCTGTATTCCTAGCAAAACTTTTCTCTTTCAGAGTTGGGAATACACCTCAACTGATGATAGATACCCAAAACCTGACAGAGACTAATATCCCTCTAGGTTGTTCTGGATGCTATATTTTTCGGACACACTGACGGTCCAGGATGAAGGTCAGTGGTGCACTATCATATGTTGTCCTTCAGTGACAGAGTCATGTGTCTCTCTAGATTCCTCTTGCCAGTATCTTACACAGATGCTCCATCCCTACTGCTCTGAATAACTTCAGGTTGCCAAATACCATGATGTTTCTTCACATGCGGCCCTTTCATCCAGATGCCCTTGGTTACTGTCTCTATTCAGTTAGCTTTTGCTTGTCCTTTGAGCATCTTCTTTCCTAGAAATACTTCAGTTTTCCAGTATGATTTCTGTATTTTTCTGTATGCTACTGTGTGGAGTTCTTGAGATATTCCTCTTACTCTACATGTCCCTGCCTATTATTTATCTTTTTATCATGACAAGAATTATGCCAACTAAATCTCTAAAGGTCAATATCTCTGCTTTGATTTTCATATTCCAATAGCTCACTCACGAATTATTAATTATGGATCCACTGAAAGAACAAGGGAAGGATAGATAAAAGTTTAGCTACCTGGATCTAGAAGAACATTTGAGAAAAAGATGAAATTAGGAGGCACCATTAAAGCTTCTTAGGTGAGCGCATCATGCTACTGTGTATATTGAAAACTCTGAAAAGCAAAGTGACAACAATTTTGTTATTTTTTTAATCAATTAGTTTATAAGATCATCATAAGTTTCAGTTGTATAAAGCAGTTAATCATGGTCATGGTGGTGGTGGCGGCAGCAGCGATGTGTGTGTGTGTGTGTGTGTGTGTGTGTGTGTGTGTGTGTGTGTGTGGTTAGAAGCACAGGGATCTTTCATAATAAATATCACATAGAACTTCTTGAGATCTTGTTTACGTCTGTTGTTTCATTCTTTTTGTTTAGATAAATAGATTCTGTATTTATATTATACTTTTCCTGTGCTTATCATGTGTCCGATATCTTTTAACTGTATTTTTCAGAAACTAAAGGTCTATTAGTATTTACTTGATATTGAAATGACCACTAAATTACCACTATTTAAAAAGTATATTAAAAATCAGAGGCTGAGTGGTAAAAAGTCAATGCATTTGATATGTGCATAGCACTTAACCTTAATGAACTCACACGTTTCCGTTCTTCCAGACAAGATTTGAAGGACACAGATTTAACTTCAGGCATGCACTTAGAACTCTATTTTAGCTCCTGTCATTTGCTTCTTGAGACTTTTTCTGGACATTATTTGGATAGCTTTGGTTCTAATAGGAAAATTATTATTTCAGTAATCACAACAAATTAAAAACTAAGGAAAATACACGATTGGAGCAATGAGAATTTGTTACAGGAAAGAATCAGTTGCTGAATGGCTCTTGTGTCCCTCACCTTAAAGCCTGGGCCTGGACGGCCATTGTGCTGCCTGCACAGTGAAAAAGTGCTTCATGATTCTACACTAACATTATTTCCTTTTAATTTTCATTAAAGGCTGTTTGCGTGGGTAATTGGAATGAGGAAAAAGCCATCTGTGTTATTAGTCTATAGTTCTGCATATTGTCATTAGGACCTGCATTTCATTACTATTGTAGGAAGGGTCTGTCCCGTTCCTCATGTCTGTCCACTTCTTTTCAGTGATTTTTAGCTCACATCCATCTCTATTCTCTTTTTTAACTGAAAGTGTGAGGAGGTAGACATGTACCCTGAAAAGCACTTGTGACAGATTTTGTAGCACTTGCCTAAAATTACAAGTGGAAGATGGAAATACAAGAAAACTAAAGTCACATCTCTGACAGTAAAATCATTTTCTCTCTGGCCAGAGTCCAAGTGCAATGGCATATAACAGCTTTTTAAGGCTTTTGACACTAGGGGCTACCTCTTTAATGTGCTCTGAATTGTTCCTGGCACCCCATAGGTGTCTAATAAATATTAATATGGCTAAGTTTAATAATAAATGAAAAGGAAAAATCCTGAACAAACCCTGTGGGGGATGTGCATGGAAAGATACAACGTGTTGTTTCCAAAGGCAATCCTACATAAATTCAGACATCCTCTCAAAGATGTAACATCTTATATGTTTCATTTTAAAATAATGTAAAAACAATTCATAGCCAACTTCTTCATTTAGTGCTGTGTAAAATTTCATTTTCAAACCAGACAGGAGCATAAAGACATAAACCAAAGTTATATATTTATGACGTACAATTGCATGTGCAGAATTAAGGCCAGATGGGGATGTGAAACTAGCCTCTAAATCTCAACATATAATTCCTTATGTTTCAGAATCAAATAGAATACCAATCAGGAACTGGTATCCAGTGAAACTGAGGTGTGGTCTCTCAGCCTCTATCCTCTCATATCCTGCTAACCACATATGTGTGCTCTGAAACTGACCATCCTTGATAGAGGAGTAGGAAGGAAAATGAGCACTTGCTGTCCTGCAGGGTGAGGAGGAAGAGGAGAGGGAGAAAGGAGAAGAGAGGGAGGAGGGAGAGGAGAGGTTGTATATAGGCACTTTCAGTTCACTCAGATGGTGACTATGGAAATCTGAAGTGAGTCTCCCCCAGCTGAGTCCACTTTCATCGTGTTAAGTTTAATGAAATGGGTATGCTAGGATGTCCTAGAATTAGTCACAGAAATGAGAGGGACATTAGGCAATAAGATTGTCTTCCTGGATTCCATTGGAGATGGCTCACAAAACAGTAAACAACAGACTTGTAAAAATTGCTTTCAGGTTCTGACTACATAGAGTCAGATAGATCCCAACTTCCACTGAACTTGGGATTGAGCTCAAGGCTCTGCACCTGTTAGGTAAGTTTCTACTACTGAGGCAAACGCTGAACCCCAAGTGACGTATTTACATAAAAATGATGGGCATACAAATGAGACTGAGTTTATTCACATCTTAGCCTCCTTTCTTTATAGAAAGAAAACCTGTGTACAGTTTATTTTCAATAATCACGCAGTCTTGTGTAATATCTTGTCTGTGGCATAAAAGGCTTCTGGTGGTTTGAATGAGAATGGTGCTGTAGCTTTCACATATTTGACTACTTAGTCTCCAGTTGGAGGTTTAGCCTTGTTGGAGGAGGTGTGTCACTGGGGTGTGGGCAGCCTTTGAGGTTTCTAAAGACAAATGTTAGTCTCAGTGTCTCTTGCTTGGCTTCTGTTTTGTGGGTCAAGACGTGGATCACACATGTGGATCAAGTGATCCATCATCATAGACTCTACCCTTTAAGACCATAAGCTCCAAATTAAATGCTTTCTCTTCTAAGTTGCTCTAGTCATGGTATTTTATCACAGCAACAGGAAAGACACTAAGATAAGGCTCAGCTAGACTTTCTTTCTGCCTGGCTAATGAGATGGGTTGGCAGGTATAACCATTTTCCACTCAAGTCCTCTATGGTTTGAAGAGAAAAAATGCTTGCAAGTTGTCTTCTAACCCACCCATCTCTCCATCTGAGTGCTGTGGCATGTGTATGCATGCACACACATATACCCACACATGCACACATGCACACACTAAATGCATGTATTAAAAACCATGAAAAAACCTTTTAGTGAGAGCTAAGGAGATAGTTTTATACTTAAGAGCATATACTGCTCTTACAGAGGGCAAAGTTCAGTTCCCAGAATAAAATATTGGAAGGCTCATAACTCTGGCTCCAGGGGATCTAACACCCTTATATGAACCTCATAGACACTCATGTGCACACACCCCCATACACACCTATACATATAATTTTAAAATAATAAAAATAAGCCTTTAAAATATTCAGTGTTACTGGTAAAACATGTGTCCATAGAGACCATTATACACAAAACACTTCATCTTTACAAGAAATCTAAGAAAATCCATTCCAGAGAAGTGGGTCGAACAACTTGCTTGTTCATATAAAAGAACACAGTGGTTTTGGAGATATCTAAGACTCAGATTTTATTATCAACCCCCAAACCATGGGGTTAAGCAGAGCAAAACTGTAGTTGAAAATTCAGTTCCTAAGGTAGTACTACATGATTCAATTTTGACATGAGAGAGGTTGAATTACCTAGTATAACATCCCAAACAGTGTCAAAGTGCATTATGGGAACTGATGGTAATGTTAAGCAGGCTTGAAAGTTCTTGCCAGAAATGACACCACAGTTCATGACCACACTGACTTGCTACAGCGAGGCAACTCTCTGGAAAGCATTGCTTGTCAAAGATAAAACGCCCTGACGGGCTAGCAGGCTTGAAGTGTGAGTTCCATGTGGACCACAAATTGGGAGCTTTGCCATGGCTACCAAATGTGCTCAGCTTGCTCTTTCTCAATTGGGCTTGAGACAAAAGTGATCTGAGTCCCATGCTTATATTCCAAACACAGCACCTGGATTAACCATTGGCCAAACAGTGAAATGACCTGTGCTGTGGGGCAAGCAGGCAGCCTTGAAGTGTAAACCCACTAGTGCCCTCTTTAGTGAGTCTGCCAAACGTCTCCAATTCCTCCTTCCTTTATGAGCTGCTTTGCTTAAGCCTCTTCTCTTTAAATAAAGATGCCTGTGGGGAATGGGGTAAACCGTATGTTCCGTAGTATTGTGATGCTGTTCAGTAGGAGTGGGAGGGAATGTGATCTGGGAAGAGCTGATGAGACAGAGACAGGCAGAAAAAAGGCAATGAAACCTATATTAACTGAGCATTTTCTAGATATTCCCATAGCCCAGTGCATCTGACACCGATGACACAGGAGTGAAAAGTCAGGCTTAAGGATGTGAAATCATAACATGGATATTTCCTGTTATAGAACGATTATATAGTGATTTCCTGATTGTGCTGACACAAAGGAAGCTTCCTGTTACAGCAGAAGGAAATCACGGAAACAGGGTAGTAATCATCCTAGGAGTGTGCTGTTCTTAACGAAGTTTCCATTTTCCATTTCAATACTTATACCTTTTCATCAGTTCATGTACGGTGTTATACACACATCTCCACACTTTCTAATGACTACAAAACCTTCAGTCCCCTGGTTAAACCTGCAGCTTATATATTCAGCCAAAATTAAATATCCAGTGCATTCTGGGCATTGTCCAAAGGAAACATCAAACAATGAAAGGTCTGAAGTTCTGATCTCATAGAGAGCATTCCCCCGAGGGGAGGCAGAGCTAAATAAATCTGAAAGAAGGTGATAGTGGGGATGTGAATTTTAAAGAAAAAAATCAATTGAAAAGGGGGATAAAAAAATCAATGACTAACAGGTTGTTAGATAAGATAGGAAGTCAGGAAGATCTCTGTGAGGTGAAGAGATTTAAACCAAGCAGTGAAGTCAGTCCCAGGATTCTTAGAGAAGGATTGTGAGAAGAGAAGAGGAATTTCAGAAGCCTGGAGGTTTTATCATGCTGAGGATTAGGAGAAATCAGTAAGAGGAATTTACATCCAGTGAGAAAGAGGGAGGAGATAATGTCGGTGTCACAGACATGACCAGTTAAGTAAGACGGAGGCTGGACACAAGATAGGAACCACATCCTATCAATTGAGTAATCTGAAGGTTTGAAGGCAGAGAGTAGAGGGGGCCTACATGCTGAGTGCTGTGCAGGGGACAGAAGGAGAGTTTGGGACAGCCATCAGGCAGTTGTTTCAGTACCAGCCCAGAGAGCAAAGTGAGATATGGAGAAAGCCCAACTTCTTAACAGACTAAATACAAAATGTAAGACAAAGACGGGCAATTAAGTATGGCCTCAGAGTTTTTGTTCTTTGTGAATGGTGCAATATATTCTTAAAGCAAAACTCCCACATAAGTAAAAAACCAGCAGTTAATGTGTTTATTTGTTTTATTACACGTTTCATGTATTTTGTTCTTATGAAGACAGACACAGTAAACCAGAAAGGAAGTAGACTGCATAGGCTATCAACCGCTATTAAATGTTTCACCCACTGCCAAATGTATAATTTTGGTTTATCCTTTTTTGTTTGTGTTGAGACAGGGTCTCACTTTGTAGCCCTTGCTGGAGTTATAGGCATTCTTTAACATGTCTGCTCTTGGTTTCCTAATTCATCTTAGGAAACTCAAATTTCCACAATATTTTTTCAGTATTATTATAATTATTTTTATCTTTTATTTTTGCCTGCCATAAAAGCTGTGGACTTCGGTGTATATGTGTACAGGCTGTATGTGGAAGCTGTCACAGGGTGAACAAAACTACATGTCCTTGAAAGTTTTTACTTCGAAATTTTGAGTATTACTGGACCCAAACTAGAGCTAAAAATTACATTTTGAAAATATACTTTTCTAAAGCTATTGCTGTAATTTTAAATGGAACATGTTTCGTGTTAGTCACTCTGAGAATGGAAAGAAACCATGAGGTATAGTAACTACCTTTGAAGAAAGGTTGTTAGTTTACTGTGATGGTTTGCATAAGCTTGGCCCAGGGAGTGGCACTATTAGGAGGTGTGGCCTTGTTGGAGTGGGTATGGCCTTGTTTGAGTAGGTGTGGCCTTGTTGGAGTAAGTTCCTCACTGTGGGGTTGGGCTTTGAGAGCCTCCTCCTAACTACCTGAAAACAGTCTGCTCCTGGCTTCCTTTCAAATGAAGTGTAGAATTTGCAGCTCCTCCTGTACTATGCCTTCCCTTGTAGATTGTCAGTCCTGTCACTTTCTGTGGTTAACACACGATATTATTTTAAAGGAGGTATAAATTTATGCCAGGCATCTTGAGTAAAATTGGCTACAGCTACACTGCAAAATATAAAAGCGACAGAGCACAGACAATCTACAAACTATAGTACACAGAGCAATTAAAGGGAGGGCAGGGCATGACATCAACTGGTTTTATAAGTCATGCTCCATGCAAGAGAGCCAGAAACTTGATTCTCCTGTGAATACCACTCATTGCTCCATGAACAGTTTCCTGAATATAATCTCATTGTTATAGTCCACAGCCAATGACAAGAAAAGCTCACCCACAGCAAAGCTTACCTGAGGGATGTAAGCCTGAAAAAAAAATCAAATCCCATTGTTCTTTCTATGTAGATTAAAGGTTCCAAAACTGAGACGTCAAGAAATCTGTATAGAAGTTTTAGATCTGCCCTTTGAAGAATAGTAAAGCAAATCATTGGAAGGAGTAGACCACAGAAGCTTGGGATAGAAAGCAAATTCTCATTCAGTTTCATGCAGCAGAGAACAGGATGCCAGGTGGACAATCCAGGCAGAGTGCAGCTTGTGGGGTTCAAGTGGCATAGATCTATGGATCATTGATTAGATGGCAGCCTAGGACACAGTCTTAAAGTGGGGTAGTATAAGTAATTTAAAAAATATTTTTATAATTGTTCTGTATGGGCGTGGCAAACATCAGATTCCAGGAACTAAGTTCCAGGAATAGGAAGATGCCCACTGATGGTGGCATCTGCTTCCATGATTACTGTTATTGGCTGAGTGTTATTATCTTCACCCACTGCCCAAACAATGGCTGTAAATTCATGGTGGCCCTCAAGCAGATGAGTGTCTGAGATCCTGGAAGAGCCTCATAAACATGTTTCCTGGCATCACAGGCCACTATAGGATTTCCTTCACTTTGAGCAACTTTCTGTGAAGTTTATCAAAGGCTCAGAAGAGAAGAGGATCAGTACAGTCTCTATCACTGACAACATCACTGTCACTTAAGCTTGGCCTTACTCCCAAGAGCACGCAGGGTTAATACTGAAGCTGGTCCTTTTGCAGGAGAGCAGGGAATCTCTCTAGATGACTCCAGCTGTACCTGCACCTGCACCTGCGTATATCAGGATCTATGTAAACGAGGTGCACAAAAATACAGCTTTGACAGAGGCATATGAGGAGCAAAACCCCATCAGAAAAGCATTAGCGAGCAAACAAAGGCTTGGGTTGGTGCATCCACTAAATAATTTAGTTGAAGAATGGCAGAGAGAGGAAATAAATGGATTAAAATAACTGTAGGTACACAGGCAAAAACATAAGCTAAAACAAAGTGGGTCATCTCTTAAAAGGGGACAAAGCAGATGG